>JANHFL010007645.1:13394-34176 GCA_032468155.1 Oxyrhabdium leporinum
GCTTATAAGCTGTAAACCGCCCCGAGTCTTCGGAATGGGGCGGTATATAAATGTGAAAATAAATAAAAATAAATAAATAAATAAACTAAAGGAACTACAGCAAGTCTGTTGATTGATAAACTTTGTTGCTCATCACCAAACCTTCTCCATAATGCTTAAGGGATGTTAAACATTTAATACTTAGTCCCTGTTTCCTAACAATGTCCATTTTTTTTCCAGTTGAAGGACTTTGTTTTTCCACTGAAATGTCTGGAGCAGGTATTTTGGGTTTCTGTTTGCTCGCCAAATAAACTCCACTTTTCACAACTGCTTTGCACCAACTCTAAATAAGAATCAAGTGCTTTAAAACAATGTCCTCCCATCCTGAATAAACACAGTTTTCAAGGGGGATTCCCACAGAGCAGAAGGAAATAAGTGCAAAGAGATTTGTGACCTTTCCTTCAAGAATAATGGTGTACTTGACAGCTTGAACTTGTCCAACTTGATTCACTGTCCCAACAACAATAAAAAGCAACTGTGTGACTGACACATTCTCCATTTGCTAATTTTGCCCTTTGGTAGATGCAAAATACCATTTGGCTTACCAACATCCACACCAGTCAACAAAACATTCCCCATAAGTGAAAAAATATTCTCCATAAGAAAACTCATAAAGAAAACTTTATGATAGAATTCAACATACTTCCACAAGAAATACATAAATCACAATAAAATAATACCAGTGCAGCCTTTTGCTCTGTGTTCTCATTCTATAATGATATATACTTTTTTGTCCCACTGTGAGACCTGAGGAATGGAGGCGGGGAATTTATTTAAGAAAACTAAAATATTTAATGAAAAATTTCATTAGGAGAATTTACTTTCTTGTGTAATCGATGCAAGCATTCCTGAACATTCAAACTAGAAATGGAAATCAATACAAATGAATGCATAGCTCTGAAATTATTAGCAATACTCATATGATGAAAGCTTATGTAGTGGATGAAATCTTAGTTGGTATACTTTGATCTTTAGCACTGAACAGATATGCTGACTGCATTTTTAAATAACTGATGGTATTAACAGTCTTTAAAGAACTTGGCTGCATACAATGAAAAGGGAAAATGCAATGTTTTACCAATTTATTAAACTTGTTGCTGAAGTTCGCTTCTCTCAAAGTAAGCCTCATTAAACACAAATTATTTCTAATTAAACATGCAAAAAACGCACTGTAAAGAATACACATGCAGTTTGCTTAATTATACTACACAACTGTCAGAATCCAAAGATAAATTTCAATGAACAAAAGTAATTTCCATTCCTGAAATGGGAAAAGCAGATTTCCTTTCCCTGCAGACCAGCCTATTCCCTCAAAAGCTATTTCTAAATCCCCTGAACAGTTTCTGAAGGGAGGGAAAATCAGGTGAATATGAAGGGATATCCTACTGCCAACACAACATTGGATTTCAGCTAATGAATACTTATTATGTAGAATTCTTTCCGATTGTCACAGTGCCCTTGTGTGTGTGTGTGTGTGAGTGACTGAGAAACATGTGCGTTATCTCTTATATGAAGCTTGCACATTGCTTGAAACCCATGACACATTATGATACAGATAAAAACAACACAAAAGGAACAAGCAACACATTAAAGATCTTAAAACAATTAAAAGTCTTCAAAGTCTTCTAACTATGATTATCTTTTATCATGACCAAATGACTTCATTTAGTCGTTCATTTATCAGCTAAAATCTTTATCTCCTTTCTACAAAATATATTTTTCCAGTGTTCACATTAGTAACAAACATTAAAAGCGGACCTTTTCCAACGGATAAGTAAGCTAAGATGAAAGCTCTTTTATTCATATACTCTACTTTATGTATTCGGCTTTGAAAGTTATTTCCTGATTTGTGGGAAACTTATTGTGCATCCAGATTGGCAGAAGTATAATTTTGCATGCAGCATCAGAATCAGGATTATAAACAAAGGTTTTGTCTTGTTTCAGGAAGTTACTAATTACATTAAATAGTGTTAAATCAGGAAGGGTAAAGGGACAACTTGAGGGATTTTTCAGTTGCAACTGCAAGCTAGGATTTAGTATTACATAACAAACCATAGGAACCAGAACTTTTTCTGCTTTATTCTATAGAAGGTGGTAGATGAGAAGAAAGTTTATTGGATCACAATTCCTATAATCCACCTTCCTGGACTATTTTGGCAATGATGATGATGACATACCAAGTTCACAAATTGCTTAAAGGTGCAGACAGGAATGCAAAGACCCTAGCTCATTAGCACCTCAAGACCTACAAGAGGACCATGGGCTACAGACAGAGATTTAAAGATTTCTGTGTGACCCCTGTTTGTATATCACTGCCTACACTTTGTTAAAAAGATTGTTAAAGTCACTTTTTCTGTCTTTCATCCTAGACACATGTATAGAGCTCATGCTTTTAACTCATCTGTTAGGATATACAGTATTTATCTAGGCCCTAAGCTTTGCTTATCCCTTAAATTTATTTCCTGTAAATCTATCTCCTCTTTTTTATAGATTGAGTAATCCCCATCTAGATTAGATTTCTCTGGAATGTTCACATGTATATATGGAATACTACAATTTTTGACACAAAATTATGTGATAGACTCAACAATGACATTTTCAGTTGTGCTTCCAGAGCAAAGGGATAAGCCTGTTTCCATGCATGGTACAGTAAAGAAAAATGTTGCTTCCCATTTTAGGAAATAATTTAAGAAAATTTGAAAATGCACTATAGCTGCAAAGTATAAATTATATCCTGGAGAACATAGTCATCAACTGTCTGTGTGAATGCATGGACTATTTAAAGCTGTTACAGAAATGGTGATAGTATTGGAGGGGGGTTGGATGTTCTATTTTAATATAGTGAAAACACTTTTTAAAAAAAATAAAAAGGAAAAGATTCAGTGAAAAATACTGATATTTGAGAAGGGGCTATTAGGCTGTTAAAACAGGAGATGGAGTCCTATCTCAACAATATATTTTTATAGTAACATAGCAAGTCTATTTTTCAGTGATACCAGATTGGTGCTAGGTTGTCAACTGTTTCTAAAACCAGATAGATTAGAATAAGAATGGTTACATAATTGTATTTTATCAGAAAGTATATTAAAATTCATTTGAACATTTAGCAAGGGAATATCAGCACTTGTCAATCTTGCAATGTAATTCAAACAAGAAGCACACCCAGATGAACTAAATCTGCTTTACTGTAAGGTTATATTAACAGAATCTTGCAACGCTGAAAGTATATTCCTCCCTGCCTTTACAACTTAAGAAACTAGGGAAGGTCCCTTCTGATATGTTCACCATGTTCACATTCCTGCTGTAAGCTGAGCTGCCTCTTATCCAATCATTCCCCTGGCTGTAGCATCATCCCTGCCTCCCAAAGTCATTCCCGGATACCACTACAGCAGCAACATGTTTCAATCGCCAATAATTTTAAATAGGGCTTTAACCTTGCTGTAACCTTGGAAAAACACTACCAATCTGTGTCAGCTTTGTACAAAATTCCTCCCAATAATGGAGAATATATATAATATATATAATAAATATATATATAATAAAATATATATAATAAAAAGAACATATATTATTTTTTTGGATGGGGATATATTAATGATTCAGCGGTGTTTATTTATAAACTGAACAAGCTTCAGCTATAATAATGGTTGCATGGTCATTCAGTTGTTTGCTATAGTTTACATCTGAGACCTCTCCCCCCCACTTTTTTTTTTTCTAAGAAGCTCACATACAGGACACCGGAAAAATGAAGAGTAAATTTGTTCCTTGCAGGCAAGCAGGAAGTTGTCAAGCGGAAAAAGGATATGGACCTGTTTGCATGCAATGATCAATTTTTGCTTGCTAGATATTTCCTCTTTCTCCACATGGCAAGAAAAGTCATAGCTTCCTGTCCTGGACAAATGGCAGGAAAGGGTGTGTGAGAGACTGAATGACATTATCATCGTACAGTCTTGTTAGTGAGGAAAGCTGCTTATCAAAAATGATAGACATAAGTAGAATCTGAAGTGCATAAAAGGTTCTGTGATGTGTGTGTGTGTGTGTGTGTGTGTGTGTATTTGATGCCTATTTCTGTAATGGTTTACTGGTCTCCAAATCTGTCCCCCCACCATCAGTGTTTATTTGCCTTTTTGAAGAAAGTTGGCTATCCTATTTAGTTCAGCTTTATATTATAGCAAGGAAATCACAAACAAGCTGTGGAGTTTTTTAATGTCTATATTTTGACTTGAAACTTCAATAGTAAAGACGATTTCTAATTTATCTGTGTTGTTACTTAAAAGATCTATGGAGGCAATTCAATCTATAGGTAATTAAGAAAGGTCAGTCTTACTTATCAATGCTGATGTTAGCTTGATTACTATGGGAGCAAAACAGAAATACTAAAGGGAGAGAATCAGAGGAAAGGGTTTTTAGATTTCACTGAAAGTATCTTTACTTCTTTCTTCGTATTTTGTGTTCTAAATCTGGTAAGAGTTGCTGAGTTCACGCATTACATTTTATCATGATTTGATTAGTTTTGTTTCAATCATTAACACTACTGTAAATGAAAATCAATTACTGAGCTCAGCTACTGGTTTATAGTATAGCATTATTTGTGAACCTGAATGATGTGGCTTTTTTGACAAGCAATGCTTAAACAATGACCTAGAACAGTGCATGAATCTAGAAAAGCACTTTCAATTGAATCTTTAATTCAGAACCAAAGAGGGAACATTTAACTTGCATCTTGATCAGCATTTTAGTGATTTATAAGGATGTTCACATATTTCGATTTAAGAATGTACAAATCCTGTTCTACCAACCTTCTATGGAACTTACTGGTCTCCTTTGTTAAAAACCACAGAAATCAGAAAAAGCCAGGAACTCCCGTCTGACATTGCGGTGAGATCGGACGCGAGAAGCTGTACTCTGCACTTCCGTGTCAAGTTCTCCCTGTTGGAGGGCTCCAAAAGGAGCTAAAGCCATCCTGTAGGGATGGTGAAAAAAAGAGGGACGCCATGCAGGTTGCAGAGTGTTGCAACTCTCCTGCTTGACCCATGGCTTTCTTGCCTCTCATCCATGACGAGGAGAAGAGGCAGCCATTATGGCTGGCCTTGTAGCTGGGACAGCCAAGGCAACAAAGAAAGTGCAGGAGTGGTGTAGATGAACAGTGACTGGAACTGGGTGAGATGATTCCTTTTTTACCTAGAATATAACCCCCAAAAGAAAAAAAAAGTCCAGGAAAAGAGACTCTTGGAACTATCTGTTAAAGTGGCAAATAACCACTTAGAGAAAAATCCCAGACCTAAAAGAAAGGAACTAAGGGGAGAAAAGTAAAAAAAAGCAAACTTTTAAAACATAGAAAAATTGGACTTTAAACTGGGTAGGCGCTGTTTTGGAAAGGCATTTTAAAATTCTGGAACTATTTACTTAAATAACTCACTCTGTTTCCATAAATTGAATTAAAATTGGATTAAATACTTGTGAGATTTGAGACAACGCTGAAACCTAAGCTGAGGGCACCATCTGCTGATAAATGGAAACCATACCATACCCTACAAGTCTGGGAAAATTTCTGACAAGAGAAATAAACATTTATCTGGAGGACTGCGGTGATACCTAGTATTCTATATTTATCTACTTTATGACTGTTGGAGGTTCAACTGTGAGAACAAGGAAGATACCTAAGTAAAGCAACTTTTGACTGTTATGATATATGACTAAACCTATTGAGTGGATGTAGGGAGATATTTGGAAAGTTTCCTGAACTACCTAAATGGAGCTGATTGAATAACTCTGGGATTTAAAGAACTGTGATTATTGTACTCTCTGAGGAGCAACATTAGGCCTGAATATATGGTTTTTGGACTATTGAGCAAGAGTGGGACTTACTAAAGTAAGACGAGAAGCTCCACCAGGGAGAAATGAGTGGAATTTTAAAAGAATTGGTGTTAGTATTCCAAAGCATTAATGACACTGTGACAAAAAACTACAGGTAGATAAAGAACCTAATGCATGGCATAGATGTGAAAATAGAAAATATTCTACAAGGGACAATGAATAAAGATCAAAATGTCCAGGAAAGGGAGGAGACAACAGGAAGAATGGAGGAAAAGATAGAATAGACAAATCAGCAAATAAAGCAAGAAGAGAAGAAGAAGACAATAAAGACAACAATGACTGATGAAACAAATCAAGGAAAAAGTAGTTTAAGAGATTTAAAAATGGAATTGGATAATCAGGAAGATATTTTCAAGAGAGAGAGAGGGGCTTGGGCAGACACTCTGGTGGCCTGGCAGCATACAATGGTAGAGATATTTAGACTGAATAGTAAAGAGGTAGATAGAGATAGAGATAAAGATCCAAGAGAGGAGTATGGGAGGCAAGCCAAAAAATAATAGGAATTGAAGTATTAAAACAAAAAGAGATGACGGATAGAAAGGAAATGCCTTTTAATATAATGGTGGCTTGACTAAAAGCTAAAATAGAGGTAGAAATAAGAATACACATTTTTATATAATAGAATAAAAGCAATAGCTAGATGGAAAGATTAGAGGTTGAAAGATGGTATTATTATGTATGTTTAAATAATATGGCGACAGGCATTAGAATGGCGCATTGAAACATTGAACAACTAAACAATGGAAGATTATATTTTAATACAAACATGTGTATCAAAATTAGGACTAGTAATGGTGGTCTGACTAAAAGCTTGAATAGAGATAGAAAAAAGAAATAGGAGGAATATTAGTATACACATTTTTATATAATAGAATAAAAGTAATAGCTAGACGGAAAGATTAGAGGTTGAAAGATGATATTACTATATATGCTCAAATAATATTGTGATTGGCATTAGAATGGCACATTGAGATATTGAACGACTAAATAATGAAGGTTTATATTCTAATACTAACATGTGTACTAACAATAAGACTACTAAAATATGACTAATCTAACAAATATAACATTATTATTGTTATTTGTATCAAAATGGATGATACCCAGATGCCACACTGTTCATGTATTGATGTTGATGTATATTTAAAAATAAAATAAAATATATATTAAAAAAAAGTAAAGAAATCAGAGAAAACCAGTCCAGCTTAGGTACAAAGGACATATGACTTTGTGTTTCCTTCTATTAGTTTTCTCTTTTGCTTTTCTCTGAACTTACTTTTTCCCATCCTGTTTCTTCATCAGGTAGCTTAAAAAAAAACACCTGTCCCATAATAATTCATATATGTTCATGATTACTTTGTTAATGGATTTCTACATTCAATATTTATTGATGTCTTTTATGTAATATCAATTTTCACATGGATGCATGACGTTGTACAATAAAGGACCAAAATAATTATAATGGTAATTCAGATATTATAACAGAAGTATTTTCCAAAAGAAAACTGAACTTCTTTGTGTTTTCTTTGAAAACATTTCTCTTCTCATTCAAGAAACTTCTTTAGTTTTGTTCTGAAGAACAAAATACCTTTGGGACAATCCTGACCTGGATGATTGAGTATCTCCATACACACAACAGAAGTAATAATCCTTGACACTTTCAACTCTCTTTATAAATTGCTATGATCAGAAAGTCAGAAACAATGGAGCCATCAGTTTTTTTGGATAGAAGGTGTTTCATACAATAAGTGCAGTGGTGAGAAACAAATTCAATAATCTTTCCCCCAGATCTCAAGTGGGAAAGGAAGGTTTAACAATCCTGACATGCACTGGATAAGGAGCATCCACTTGAAGTATACAGCTTAAGGTAGTTTATTTATGTATTTATTTATTTATCTATCAAATTTATTGGCTGCCCATCTTATCATAGGGTAACTTTGGGCAACCAGGTAAGCTACCCAGGTATCTATGAGCCTTTAAAAGTCCAAACCAGCATTTGGAATGGTATCCAGAAGCCTCGTGGTAGCCAGTGAAGAGCTTAAATGCAAATAACAGATACTTACCATAAGCAGGTTACAACTTTTTGGAACAACTGTGTCTTATGTCATTTTCAAAAACAACTATAGGATCATTGTTACCAGAACCTCTTTTTTCATGAAATAGCACAATGGGCATATCAGCAAATATGGGTAAATGCCCTTTGCATACCCTTGTGTGCACATGTACACACATGCATGTTTCATATGCATTTTAAAGAATATACTACAAAATTCAGACTTCTAAAGTAATGAAGGATAATTCAAATTTTCATTTAATATTGATTTGGCACATGTGAATTTGATCATGTAGTGTTAAATTTAGAATGGCAAGAATCCTCTACCTTCTACAGAGTTGTGAAGCTATGGTACAGCAATCCATTAACTATATGGCATTGCAGTAAGCCATCGTTTTCATTGGAGTACTGGAGTGGCTGAAGTATTAGACTTACATGATATGGTTGCAAAATCTAGTTTAGCTATGAATTGGATAATTTGGAACTAATCATTCCTCAGCCTAACATTTAATTTTGTTCAATTGTATCCTTTTTCTTGGAAACTCCCTTGACAAGTCCCTGCAGTTTACTTGGCAATGTTTTTTCATTGCCTCCTTCCTAGGGCTGAGAGAAAGTAAGTGGTCCAAGGTCACCCACTCATATTGTATTGGTACTCAGAATGTAGCATAAGGTACTCAGAATGTAGCATAATTAATTGCAAATAATATACCTAAAGCTATTTGCTATAACAAGTTGGAACCTCTAGGTTAAGAGGCACAAGATGATCAGATGCTGAGAACAAATACAAGCAGAGTCTCTATCTCTCATGTCCTTCTTTGCAAAATTTCCTGACACATTTAACTACTATTTATGGAAGCAAAATGGTGCATTAGATGAGGCTTTGAACCAATCTGCAAGGGCAAGTTCTTCACTGGCAAGATGGAATTTAAGAAGGCTACTGTGGAAACATGAAACCTGAGGACGTAACAATGCAGATCTTCAAATTAATCACAGAATGTTACAAAATTTAAAGAACTATTGTATTATTACTCCAAAATGACATGGTTATGTATTTGAATTAAAATTCTAAAACTCATTTTTATGATTGCAAGTGATATTGGGAGTCAGTTAATAAACCCAGTTTTGGCAGCTAATTAGGTTAACAAATTGATACAGTTGTTAGTAAACGATAGGTTGATGCTTTCCTTGCATTACTGGAGACTTATTTTCATTTACTGCATGCTAAGTGATGAATTTTGAGGCAGGTTCATTAGGCATATAGGCAGCACACTCGATAGATTTATTTTTTTCTTCTCATTTTACATTAATCTACATAATAGCAAATGCAGATACTTGAGAAACTTGCAGACTGGTTTGTTCATTTACAACAGATGGCAGAAGGCAGAAACATGATTAATGGGATTGAGGGTCCTGAACTAGCAGGTCTATAAATAAATAATCGTCCAAGCTACTTTGAGGAACTAGCTAGTTCTAAAGATGGAAAAACTGGGGCAAAAAGATGATGACTGGAATAAAACATAAGGCCTGTCTCTCGTGTTGTATATGTCTATGTTCATGAAGTACAATCTGTATTGGTGACATACCAGAGAGAGATCCTCAACAATGCATTATAATTTTGTGCATTGTCTCCAATTATCATTTCTTGGGTCCCTTTTCATTATTTCTATCAACTGGGTGATGTTCTTTCCATTATTTATTTTTCCTGAGTAGTTATCTTATATTTCTAAATAATTTTAATAAATTCTTTTCTTTAAATAATTGGTATTTAGGAAGTTAATACTTCTTAGATGAAATTGTGGTAAGTAGCCCTAAATATGTATGATGCCCTATTAAAAAGAAAAAAAAGACAAAGGAATCCTTCAGTTCTTTTCTGCTTTAGGAATAATGCAAACAGTTCATGTTTATCCAAAGAAAATCCCTCTCTAATTGATAAAATTGATTTTGGTATAAATCTTGCAACTGGCTCTTGATAAATACATTCTATTTATATATAAACTATATTCTATTTAGGTGATTATGTGTTTTGTGTGCATGCACACGCATCAGAAGACAAGAATTAGTTGGAATGGAATGGATTTTACTTAGATAAAATAAAGAGAGGTAAGTGGGTAAGGAGTTAAAGGTATAAACATTGGGTTACAATCTTATTAAAATGAATAAAGTGGCATCCATTTAAGGATTTCAAATTTTAAAAAAATATAAGAGTGCAAAGAATAAATAAATAATAAATCAACGGGAAATTTTTGTGTTTTATTTTTTTGCAATTAATATCCAACCCAAAAGAAAGAACTGCACAAAAAATCTTCAGAAGCAGGAAATATAGAGACAAGTTACATAGCTAAAACAAAACAAACAAATAAACAAGAAAACCAACCAAGCAAGTAAAACAGAAGTGGTGGAAGATGAATATAAAGCTCACTGAATAACACTGACTAAATAAAGCCTTATTACAATTAGAGCCATGGTGGCACAATGGTTAGAATGCAGTATTGCAGCAGTTCGATCCTGACCGGCTCAAGGTTGACTCAACCTTCCATCCTTCCGAAGTTAATGAATTGAGGACCCGAATTGTTGGGGGCAATATGTTGACTCTACAAATTATGAAGTGGCATATAAGTCTAAGTGTTATTGCTAAGTGCTAATTATTGGGCACATTTGTAAGTCTAATTAACTTGTTAAAGTGGGAAAAGAAAGGGCTGAATTTTCATTGTCTTTCCAGGACCTAATATTGTGGATTGCTTTTATCAGCTTTCACTGCCACCCAGAATCCCTTTTTGGACATTATATTATTGACATTCTTTTGGTTTCAGAATTAAGCCAAATATGAACCTGCATAAGATACATGAATTTTCATCAAAATTGGCAGTTATATCTTAAAAATGTGTGTCCCAAATTGAAATAAGAAACACTGAATGGGTGTTAATTTTCAGCATATTTTAATTTGATAAGACTGTGGCTTATATGTTCAGTTAGAAATTAAACACATTTATACAAATTCTTAAATTGATTATGATTATTATGTTTCAAATTACTTAGTATTTGTAATCTAAGCAGAGTTTTGCTTATGGCAGATTCTTTTCCTTCTCTTTTTCACTCTCTGGTAACTCACCTTAATTAAAGGGGAAATATTATGCTTCAGTAATTAAAATAAATTGGATTGAGGTTATAAGAAGTTCAACAGGGCTATCAGAAAATATGTATATAAATAAAAGTACATAAACTAAAGTCACCCAAATAAAGTCCATAAATACCATCTGAGAATAGTAATGAGATTAGCAAGTCTCAAAATAATAAGAGTTATGGCAATATAAATGATAATAAACATAATTCTGGATGCTTGACATCACATGCAAAGGCCACAAAATGAGGGATAATTATGCTAGAAATGGGCCATACATTCATCAAATGAAACTCACACAGGTAAATACTAACCCTGGTGATCTTTACAACAGTTCAAACAGGGATGCATGTAATTATATCAAAATAGATTCTTGCTAAGATAACAGGCTGACTGGTTAAGCCTCTTTTGGCACTTTGTAAATATAGTTTGAATGCCTGGCTCAAGCAACTATCTGAATGCCAAATATGCTCTGGTACATCTGTAAACATAATGGATTACTGAACTTTCTTGGTACTATGTCAGGTGGAAGAATATCATTATCCTTAAATAAAACTAAATTTGTTACAATGTCATCATCCTTTTCTTTCTTGTGAGTATCAGTTGCAGTTTACTAACAGAATATCAAGGAAAAGGGAATCAGATAAGTTTCAGACTATAAACTGCAAGTGGAGGTATCTCTTCTATGCCAGTGTAGTCATTATATGAAACATTTGATTCATCGCAAGCCATTCATACTATCAGTAAAGAAACTAACTGAAATCTTGTTTACAGAGAAATGAAATTTGGTAGCTTTTCCTAGGCTAATGACTCACTGATTGTTAGATCTATAGCTTCTAGAATTCCCAGCTAGCAAGAAATTGGTGTTCCAAAACCCCAAGCTTGGGAATAGCACTCCAAAACACAGCCTTTCATAAGTCACAAAAATGTTGTCTAAAGACTTCAACATACTGAATTTCCTAGACAAAGAAATAATCTATTATTTACCACAACATATCATCCATAAGATCTGCATTGCATGAAAAGAAATGTTAATCAGAATAATGACAGTCGAAATACCATTGTCAGTGCAAAAGAATCCCTAAATAAAGACATTAGTAGAATTTTATGTATTTTGCATTTGATAGACCTGCCTAGCCAGTCTGGTGTAGTGTTTAAGATGCCAGACTAGAAACTGAGAGACTGTGAATTCTAGTTCCATTTTAGGAAAAAAGTCAGTTGGGTGACTTTGGGCCAGAGACTCTATCTCAGTCCTAGGAATCAGGCAATGGCAAACCATTTGTGAAAAATCTTGCCAAGAAAATTGCAGGAACTTATTCAGGCAATCACCAGGAATCAATATTGACTCAAAGGGGAAAAAAGAAAAGAAAGTAAGTAAAGGGGAAAAAGGACCCCATAGATAAAGTAAGCAATTGTAAGTACTCATTATTTCCCATTAGAGACAAAGCCAGAGAAGGAGGGGGAAAAACAAGTTTTGATCTTGCCTAGGAAAATAATATTTCCTGTGCTGGATGCAAAAAATGGATATTGACAAGTCTTAGTAGATAAAGAAGGCAACTATTTTACTACTTTGTGGATCCCAGAAGGCAGTTACAGATGGCTGAGGAAGCCTTTTGGAATAAAACCAGTGGCACAGTATGAATGCCGCCAACAGGATGAATTGGCAGCTCTCACAGGGATAAGTGTCATATCAGATGACATTTTAGCATATAGATGCAGAGACACCATACAGACAGCTATAGCAGATCATGTCCATAATTTCATCTGTCTCTTAGAAAGGGCCAAGAAAGTCAATGGAAACTACAACCAAATTATAAAAATAAAATGTGACCATGCCTTAAATATACTCCTGTTTAGGGCACTGAAAGCCCTACAACCTAGTCCACAAAAGGGGAGAAAAATTAAGCAAATATCCTAAAGATTAATAGTAGCTGATTAAATTTTCTTGATATCTGAATCAAAACTTCATGTCTCCAACTTATAGATCATCTTCTAAGATAAAAGTTTATTACTAATGAGTGCCATAAAAATCATTTTATTTACATTTCCAAACAGTCTGTTTTAAAGTCTATGAAAGTCTTTGAAAGATGTCATTGTTCAATCAAATGCCAATAAAATCAGTTTTAGTCTTTCTACAAGATGTGAGTCCTTTTACATTTACACTAAAGTTTTTACAACTATTTGCTAAAATAAGAAACAAGGTTTTATCAATCATGTTTGCCTACTGGAAAAAAAGTGAACAATGTATTTGGGGTTAGAAATCTATCTGCACTGACAGCTTCGCCATAGGAATTTAAGATAGATGCACAAGATTATTAAATCCTCAAGGCAACGAACTATTACAACAAGAAGAAGTCTTTAAAGGAACCAACTGTACTTTTATAGCAAAATCTATGGGGTCACTTTATGGGAGTATGATTTGCACTGGGCAAGTGAGCTGGGGTAGCTAAGATGAGCCTATATGAGAAATTAAACAATTGAAAACGTGAAGAGTGATTAGAGAAGCTATGTGTTTTGAAGGAATGTATGCTTTGCTGAGAGGACTGGAAAGCAATTTCCTGGAAAGCAGTGATTGCAAGGAAATGGGCTTAAAACCTACTCATTGTCAATTATGGGTGACTAGGTGACTGCTTCCTGCTGAGTAAACAGAGACTGTAAGAATATAAGGCAGCTAATTCTAGGGAGGAAACTCACTGAGTGAGCTAAAAAGGAGAGCTAATATAAATTTGTATGCTGAGTTTAATAGGTAGTTTAAAGATTAGGATTATTGGCCATACATCAGTTGATGTCAAAGATGAGAATTTATTAGTTCCATGAAAGGAGGTTCAGCATTAGAAATAGACAATGAAGACAACTTTCATAAAGAAAATAAATAGAGGAACAAGTCTAGTGAATAAAAATAACAACTGGAAAGAAGATATATAGAAAATATTCAGCACTACTGAAACTCAAAAATTTTTAAGTTCCTACAATTGAAACTGGTTCTGAGCATTAGGAGAAAGAAAAACTGAAGAGTGGAAAACAAGACACCTCTCTAGAGGTGAAGAAGATGTTTCTGTGCCTTATAAGAATACAAAGAGAAGAGGTTTGGAAGTTGGCATTGGAAATTAACCATTATGAAAAAATAAAACAAATTTGTTGAATGGAGTGGTCAATTTCATGTTATTGGTCAAGAAAGATTAAGGACAGAACTTGCAAGGCTTATCAAGTTTAATGATTGCAGTCTGTTCCTACCAGTAAATATAAACAGAAATATAATGCAATCAGAAGTTACATTCCTATCACCAAGTTAGTAGAACTTGGAAGAAAGCACAAGATTCTGAGAGATCAGGTGATCCTTTTATCCATCTATCTAGCTTATGACTGAAGACCAGAAAAAGCAAAGATGAATTTTGCAGTTCAGTAACTGACTGCAAAATAGAAAGGGAAGGTACTATATGCTGAAAACATCCATTCCCAAATGAATGCACTCATAAATGACATCTAAAATAAATTGAAAACAATATGATTATTGGACACTCCGCCAAGCATAGTCTTTCCAGAAAATTTCTGATTTTTCTGAAATCAGTTTTCTTCTTCAGAAAATGGAGAAATTATTATTTTTTGTGATTGTGATTTTGGCTTAATGTATAGGAAAGTAGCAGAAATGTTGGAAAAATGTGGCAATGCAGTGCTGAAGTTCTTGATTTTAAGGGAAATGAAATCTTAGTATCCTCAAACACATATCTTGGTCTTCAAAAACCCCCAAATTTTAACAAACTTGGAACTCAGAATATTGATGAATAGAATCCCATAGCAGGAAGTGCTAAAATGAAAAGGAACACAAGTGGGAGTCCATAAAGAAAGAGATATTAATAGTTCAATTTCAAATAATTGCATTAAAAATGGATGATAGCAGAAGGAAATGTGGCTGTATCACATTTAGTAAGCTATCACATATAGATCTTATGATAGTAACAACAAAGACCATTTCTCACAAAAGGCCTAAATTTTGATATATCAGAGATCTCTCTTCTGACTTTGATGTTATTTTCTTATCAGAAATGACAGATGTTTTCTACATAGTGTGATTTCCTGTTTCCTCTCCTCCATCCATATCTCTATTAAGTCTGATGAAGGAGGCAAATATCAAGTTTAGAAAACTCAAAACTTTACCTACAGAAGCACTGTAGCCCTAGATAGTATAAGGATCAGATACTGATTGATGGGGATCTTGCCAAATAGTTCCGTACTGTTGGTTCAGCCCTATCTCCTGCCTAAAGATTGGACTGGAATATAATCTTTGAGCAAAAGAAGAATATCATCTCTAAAAAAAATAACTATTTTGTTGTATGTTTATATAATAAGATGGTGCAAATTAAAGGTTACAAAGACATATTTTAATGTCAATGTTCACATCCACAATTATCAATAAAAGATTGGAATATACCAATGCAATTGCAAGCAGAATTATGTGATTCTTGACTGAGTCATAAGTCGTAACCATACATGAAAAAAGACAGAACGTTTCTAATTGTGAACTGTTATTCTGTAAATACCTTCTGTATGTACAAAATATATAGTTTCTTTGCCATTACTTCATTGACTGTTGTTTGAAGGCAATGTGACAAATGATACTGTATTGTCATTTTCGTATCACCAGAGATGATCTGGAGGGGAGTAAGATAAGATACATAAGCAAGTGTTCTTTTGCCAATGTGCTCTTAGGCCAATTCATTTTTCTCTGCTGCTAATGTAATTTTATATGGTAGCCCTACTTTAAACGGAGTTACTACAGAAAAATGTTAGAAATGCTTAAATTCTTCTGCATATGATTCATCAAAATCCATTAAATACAAATGATTTTAAAAAGACATGCCAGAACCTTCCCTTGCTGAAGATTTGACAGTTATCTTATGTGAAGATCTTCAAAAAAATGAAATGAAAATAATTAGAGTAGTACATTAAACAAACAATCAATCATCTTGCTCGTTTACTTCAGTTAAGTCCTGGGTTGGAACTTAACACCAATCACAGCATTGTTCCTTTTGGCTTAATTATGGATGTTGCACTCTTGGCTTACCCATAAGGGCCTTTGCCAGCTTGTCCTTGAGATGTCAAGAACTGAACCCCAGCCTTTGGTATGTAAAATAATCTACAGCCCTTCTCTCTAAATCAAAGAAGCTGCTTTACTTTCACCCAATATATTGATCAATACATCTCAATAAATACAGTTCACATAATAGTTGTGTGGTTTCTTTTGGGCCAAGCACCAAACCTGTTCCTTGAGTGGCTCATTGAAGTGCACACTGCAAAAAGTAGGTGGGTTAGATCAACAACTGAATTTGGTTTCATTTAAACAAATTCAGAATAATTGATATGATTATTGTCCATGTGTTGCTCCCTTTAGTCACCTTTATATTTGTTATTTGCTGACCATTTTCATAGGTGCTTTGGAGGCCACTACAAGACTAGTTGCAAGTATCTCAAAGAATCCTGCTGTGGCTTCTGGTGAGAATGACTTTCCAAGGTTTCAAAGAAAGGTCTTTCCTGGAAAGATCAGACTATATACAAAAACCTTACAGCTGATCTATGATCATGCCTTTGCGACCCTGCCAAAACATGTTTTAAAATGGTAATAGAAAAAGCAACAGTCTTGTTGCTTTGCTAAGCTATTGAATTTTGACAGAATTAAATTGATCTAAAGGAATGCTTCGGGATATTCTGAGTCTAGAGATGCATTCTGATCAGAATCACAAAAATGTGTGGTTTATCAACCATAAAGCACAACAGTGTTGTGTGTACATAAAAACATTTCCCAAATTAACCATATATGCAGTGTATAATAAAAAACAAATCAGAAAATGCTAACAGTAAAAAAAATCTATTAAGAACACCAGTCAGAATTACTAATCACAGAGTATCAGAGAGAAGTCTTGTGATAAGCAATATATCCATCTCATTAATTCACCACCTCCTTGATATCCCTGATCCTGTTGACACAACCATGTTTTAAGGACTGCCAGAAAGATGTCAAGTAGGAGGACAATCATAGGGGAAAATGATGTCCTACAGCAGAAGTGGGGAAATATGGCCCTTTTATGATTTGTGGACTTCAACTGTCCAGCTGGCTCAGGAATTCTGAGAATTGAAGTCCACGAGTCATAAAAGGGCCATAGTTCCCCATCCCTGTTCTACAGGATGGGTGCCCCACATCTCTCCACAGGAAAGCTGAGAGGAATGATATTTTCAAATACTTTCTCTATGTGCTTGTGTAATCGAAGGTTAAGAAACCATTCATATCTAAATGTTTATCTTTAAACTGGGGGAATATAACTTCATTATTTATTTCAAGTCTCTGGATATAATGAAATATAAAACTCATTTTTAAAATGATTTAAAATCCTTTTCAGTATAAGAACCTGCATCTATATAAAGTATTAAAGATTAATTCTTATGGCATATCAAAGACCTCTGCTTTTGGATGCCCATATAAAGGTACATCGCACATCAGTGAGTTCAAACAATTTCTCTCCTTATATGAAAAATGGCTTCTTAGATCCATGAAAATCAGTCCTAGTAAAAGTGAATCCTTTTTATTGCTTATCTATATGTCCTCAGGCCAATAATAAAGTAGACCTTTTAATTACCTATCATCCCATAAAATGTCGTATTTATCTATCACTAAATCGCAATTATTGAAGGAGTTGTATAATTAGCTGTCTAAACTAATGTTTCAAGTAGAGCAGTTGAATGGTATGACATCTCAGAAAAGGGTTTCAGAAGAGGAATTTGGGTTTCCTGCTTTGAAAAGTACAAACTTTTTCCTACAATTTGGAAGCACAGTAGCTCCAGGAATAATTATTGGTAAGATACCATCTATTTACCTTTGATTAATGTAGATATGATGCCATATTCCAGAATATATTTAGTCTCCTCTCTCTAATGAATCTCTTTAAATTTAAATATATTTGTTCTTGAATATTTTTCTGAAAACAATTTGCTATAAGATGATGAGGAAGAGACATCTTTACATATATAAAATTGAGAGGAAATACAAATTTAGATGAGTATTAAGAGTACAAACCAAATGAAGTACTAAGTAAAGACATGCAAAAGTGATATGGTATGGAAATAAAGTATTCCCATATCAACACCCAAATCCTACACTATATTGCTATTATGCCAGCAAGCATACTACTGGGATCTAAGACATGTTTGACTCATAATAGGAGATCAATAATTTTATCTTCAATCAGAAAAAAATCCAATCTTTGCTGCAAGGCAAGCACATTTGTTGTTCTATGTTTCTCAGCATTTAGAGCCTCAGAAAATGTACCATGTGCCAGAAGGATAAGGCACATTTGCATATTTTATTTATACTTAATTAGCCATCTTCATGGCATGGCATGAAAAGGGTGGGTATGTAGCACTTTCTCTGCCAGGCCTGAAGAAGCTTTCCTGTCTGACTCTATTCTGTGGAAGATGTTTTGCTGATTACTATCAGTTAATTGAAATCTCAGTTTACATTTATTAAGATCTGAAATGTAACAGTTCAAAAATACATGGAGGAGGAGGAGGTAGACTAGGTATTGTAATATTTAATACTTTAACATTGTGTCTTCCATCTAATCAATTTTTGTGGGCTAAAAACAAGTCCACAAATGGTGATTTCCCTACATTTCTATGTTTTAAAAAGGACATGTGCTTTTTGTGATAAATGCATGCATTTCAGCTTTGCTGGATTTGGTGGTGAAAAACGATTTACCTGGACAAGGGACATACTTGTATATCAGGGAAACAATGGATGACTTGGTATATTTTAGAATTCTAAGTTATTTGTGGCAAATGCAAAATTTTTACTAATATACCATGACTGCTGCAAGCCAGGAACTCTCCAAACAACTGCACTCAAGATTTGGAAGATGTTCTTGAATAATTTGAGATTGCAGCAAAGGTGTACCACTGTGGCTGATCAGCATGTGCTGGAGGCCCACCTTGTAAAAGGATCCATGTTCTTCTGCGTATAGTTCATTGGTTCCGTTATATTAATTATCCTCCAGGATTCCATGGATGATTAACAAAATAATAGAACTTGCCCTTGTTTGGAAAGCAGAAACCTAGTCACTTCAGCCTGTTATCCAATACTCTCCAACTTTGCCCTTCTCAGATCATTAATTCCATGAAGTGGGGACCACTACTGAGAAAGCTGTGGAAAGTTCAGTTGAAAACATGCAAAAGGACCAGAGAATCACCAGGCTGTAAAGCTAACAGCATGTGGTGCTTAAAATGCTCCTTTTATTATCTTTTATCTTATATTCATAAACTCTTGTCCAGTAGAAATTAGAACAATTTTTAGCCTGCAGGGGTTGCTGTGACATAAGGATAAGGCTTATGGCTGTAACCACAAGTCATAACTCAGGACTTGTTCTTCCTTTTTAAGAAAGAAAACAGAAAGGTTGTACAGTGCTTATATCCAACAATAGCAAGAGAGCTTTCCAGCTACTGCATCTCCTTTTGTAAGGCTCTTGGCTCCGGGCTGTTTCCAGAACAGCGTAAGAACTACAACATTTATTTTACGACATGCTGGGATCTCATATCTGAAAGGATGTCCTGTTTACTTTTTGTGCTATAACTAAGTAATTATGCTCCATGAGTTCTCAAGAAGTGAGCCGAAACAAAGGGGAGCAGAATACTTGAAAGAGATTTTCACACAAATTTGGAGAATGACACTTGTATGACCTCTGTCATCGCAAACTTGAGAACTCATTTTCAAGGGTATATATTTTAAAGGAGTTTCACACAAATGGAGGAGGCATGGTGATATATGGAAATATTTTTTTCTGGTTGAAGTGCCTTGAAGTTTCTAACTGTTCTTTTTAAAGAAAGAAAAAAGATATTGAATAAACTTTAGCCAATGCCAATTTCATTTATTGACATATGACAGTCAGTTTGGTCTAGTGGTTAAGGCACCAGGCTAGAAAGCGGGAGACTAGGATTTGAAGTCCCACTTTAGCCATGAAAGCCAGCTGGGTGCCCTTGGGCCAATCACTCTCTCATATCCCAATTCACCTCACAGGATTGTTGTTGTGGGGAAAATAGGAGGAGGAAAGTGGATATGTTTGTTGCTTGGAGTTGTTTGTGTAAATAATAAAAGTGGGGTATAAATAAATGAATATGCAGAGAAGCCATCACTGCTAAATTGAAATTTATACCCTAAAGAGGCAGAGGTTGAGGAAGTGCTCATGCAAAATGGAATGAGACAATCTCAGTATGGCCCCAAAAGCAGCAATATTTTACTCAAATTATGCTTATGGCACAAGATCGTAAACAAGAGACAACATGGGAGTTATTGAAAACAAAGGTTTCTTGTTTAATAACTGCTGGAGGTCAAAGTCAAGGGATTATGGTATAATTATGGTTTAATAATTATGAGATGGTTAGCATCCATAATTTTTTTTTACATACATGCCATTTACATCGGTCAATACAGCGGGTGATATTTTTGCTAGGAAAAGAGTACCAGAGCCTCAAGGAGAACACGTAGTTTCTGAATCCCTCCACCCTTTATATACTCCAAGGACAATAATTGATTTATCATCATCTATATGTAGGGAAAAAACCCAAGAGCATTCTCTAAGTTTTTTCTTTCTTTCTTTCTTTCTTTCTTTCTTTCTTTCTTTCTTTCTTT
Organism: Oxyrhabdium leporinum; assembly: GCA_032468155.1. Taxonomy (NCBI): domain Eukaryota; kingdom Metazoa; phylum Chordata; class Lepidosauria; order Squamata; family Cyclocoridae; genus Oxyrhabdium; species Oxyrhabdium leporinum. The sequence goes on from JANHFL010007645.1 coordinate 34,152, forward strand.
CTTTCTTTCTTTCTTTCTTTCTTTC
>JANHFL010007645.1:73662-97948 GCA_032468155.1 Oxyrhabdium leporinum
TTCCGAAGACTCGGGGCGGTTTACAGCTTATAAGCAATACTCTTACATCAGTATATTAATCCAATATACCTCAGAACTTTGCATATAAAAGATGGCATATCAAAGAGAATGCAAACCAGAAAGCCTCTCTCTCACCTACTGTATGTAGATCCTGCCTCTCTCCAACCCACCCACCCCCTTTGGTATAAGAGAACTACATTTCATCTCCTGCTATGGTGTTAGAATGAGGACCATTCTTTGGTTGCTGTAATATACATTTTTACTGCTAATACTCTTTCTGGTAAAGTTAATCCATATGATTTGGCTTTCAATATCCACTGAAATTCTCCTCCGGGAAATGGATCTCTATAATGGAGAGTAAAGGTGATGATGTGTGGAACTTTTGCTGATGCACATATTGGAAGATTTTTATATTCTCTCTGGATTATACAAAATCATCATTTATACAGTGATTTTTTTTTTAGTATTTAAAACCATCAGCTTGAATGTCAGTTATGAGCAGAGTGAACAGGCCATACAGCAAACATCTCAATGCGAGAATCCAAATAACATAATGGCTTAATTGTAATCCCAATCATGCTATGGCTAGATTTATTATGTTACACTAAACCATAATGCAGCTTATTTTATGCTGGTTTAACATGTGATCTCTGCTGTTGTATCTTAAAAACCATGACATTGGTTTAGTGACTCCAATATAACAACTGAATCAAAAGACTGTGATTTAATGAAAACCACTTATAAGTGATAAATGGATAAGCCTTTATAAATACTGGATTCACACAACATATGAAATTATTAATTGTTTATCTATGCCATATTGAATAAATCAAAATTGTCTGAATCCATGCAACACATTAGATCAATCAAACCAAGCAACTACATTTCTCTAGGTACCCACATTACACTTAGTGTGCTTTGACGTTCAGCTTAGCATATATTATGTGAAGCCAGCCAAAATAGATTAGTAGCTGTCTAATCTGTTTTGTATGTGTGTAACAATATAATATATTTGCCAGATTGGACCAAATGTTCAACTACCTCCCTCACAGCGATCAACTAGAAGCTATGATAAGTCAACTTGCCTTATATAATATAAAGCATTTTGAGGCAACCCTGTTCCCATCTATTTGTTTACCAATTTCTTCTGTGATCGTTCTGTAACTTTTGCTTTGTGATTTCATTTTTGAACAGCTGATCCTGCTGAACAGAAGTTAATCAGCTGTTCAACAAGCTGTTCCTGAAGAACCGTGGTGGCGCAGTGGTTAGAATGCAGTACTGCAGGCTACATCTTCTGACTGCCGGCTGACTGCAATTTGGCAGTTCAAATCTCACCAGGCTGACTCATCCTTCTGTCCTTCTGAGGTGGGTAAAATGAGGACCCAAATTGTTGGGAGCAATATGCTGACTCTGTAAATCGCTTAGAGAAAGCTGTAAAGCACTGTAAAGTGGTATATAAGTCTAAGGGCTATGCTATCATATTTATCCTTCAGAATTAAGACACTAAATATTTATTTTACAAGGAGGAATTCATGTACAAAGTCTTTCCCTATTCCATCTCATTTCATCACTTTTCCATAAAGTTCAAAAATGTTGGATATTGATTGAAAAGTTAAGAAAAATCTCTCAGAAATTTTGCCAGCTTAAATAATTGAGGGTCAGTGGATGGAGGTTTTTTTTTTCAGTGTTAAAAGTCTTCATTCCCAGATTTATTTAAAGCAGAGCTGCATAATTTTGCTCAGGGGAAGACCTATGCTTTGACCAACACACTGAAAACTAGAGGAGTTGAACTTTACCTACAAGATTTTAAGTATTTAAAGTGTTCACTTTATTGCTAAAACCTTCTTTCTTCCCCCAAAATTTAAAAAAGAGGAAAATTTTAAATAGACAAATTAATAAAATTAGTAATTTTACTAATAAAAAAATAAAGTTAGGCAAATAACATAAAAATACACTAGCAAAATTATACTATATTACTGTATTAATACAAGGCAATAGAACTAAATTTTTAAACAAGTTAAATCTAGACCATATGGAACCATATTGGTCAATTTTTCCTTTCTTTCATTATAAAGTCAATTCAAAGGCTAAAAGTTTATAAATTTAATTAAGCCAACCTTCATACACACAAATTTAATAAGCCCAACTTTTATATAGATAAAGCCAACTTTTATAAACAGACAAATTTCATGTTTCGGGATGTAATGTAACAAAATATTAGCATTGTTAATTCTTAATTTCCTTTCAAGAGCTTGGCCCACCAAAGTTTTAATGACTAAAAAGGAACTACAATGCACAAAACCAAATGTAAAGTGCCTTTACATTATATCTCCAACAGAGAAAAGCTAATAATCAACTCTTGTTAAACAACTTTTGAGAACTCCAATAAACTTGAAATAGATTTCTTGTTAAATTAACCTAGTTCTTACATCAAAGGAAACAAATGTGATGTTCATTAACACCTGGGACCATTTTTTTAACAGGATACTCCAGTTCTCCATTCCACATTTCCTGTATGTAGTCCAGTTATTTTTGTAAAGTTTTTTCATTCTTAATAATATTTAATTGTAAGCTTAACCTCTATAAAAAGGGGGAAAATAAAGCTCTGTTTTTTCAAAGGTTTCAATTTTCTGGATTTTCAAAAGCAAGTAAAGCATCCAGACCACCATATAAAGAATGTGGGTGGGTCACATGAACACACCAGACCACAATTTTGTAGCCTTGATTTAGCACAAAAGTCATTCACACTATACTATTTAATACAAAATGAAAATGGAGGAGCAGAGTGGAAGTGGTAGGTAGTTTTGCTTTTTTGGCCTCAAGTAGAGATAAAGATGAGCAGAGTGCTTGGGAAACAAAGAAGATATTAATCTTAGGTTGAAAAGAATGAGAAATGTAGACAACTTCATGAAGGATAAGAACACTTCAATGACAATACAGATAGTATAAATAACACAATGATCTTTCCAGTGGTAATGTACAGCTTTGAAAGCTGGACATAGAGAGAAAAAGTGACAGGAAGCAAGATAGCTGCCTTCAGATTACAGGTTGTCTGATGGTTACTAAAACTACTATGCACAGCAAGAAAAACCAGTCAGTCATAGAAAAAATAAAAACTGACTGCTCCCTTAAGAAGCAGCAGAAACTCATATTTTTTGTGCTTGAGGATGTATGCGGTGATGGCCTAGAAAAAAGGTTATACCTGCCAAGCTTTAAGAAACTAAAGAAGAAGACAATACCTAAAGTGGATTGGCAAGATTAAAGGCATTCCTTTGAAGAGCTATGGGATATTGTTAGGGACTGGACATGATGATAAACGTTTGCCCATCAGTTATCAGGCATCAAGCTTGATAGAGTGCTGCCTACTTAAATTATTAAAGGCAGAGTTTATCATTTCCCAGGTTAGTCCCAATATTTACTCATTTATTTCTATTTCAGAGCAAGTATTCTTTTGTTTTGACAATTATCTTTATCCAGTAGATGTAAGAATCTAGTCTATACTAATCCCCAAAGGTTGTTGGGACTGTCCAAGGGGTAGTTGTTGCTATTATTATTGTTATTGTTATTGTTATTATTATTATTATTATTAATGAAACTCCGTCAACTGAACATTTAAAAATGTATCACAAATATCATTGACTGGCTCTGATGGTTGATATGGGTTGCTGACAGCATCCTAGGTAACCAAGTATCTTCTTAAAATGTCTGTTGTTCTGAGTAGCGCAGTCTTTTGCAACTCCACTGGTACTAGAGCAGGAAGCTGCAACTTCTTGATGTATTTTGCAAAATTCTTGGACATGGTACCTAGTGCCCCGATAACAATGAGTATCACTGTTACATGTTTCATCCATAATCACATAGTTTTGATGGGCAGGTTGCAAATTATTATTAGTATTGTTATTGTTGGTGGTGTTGGTGTTGGTGGTGTTGGTGTTGTTATTATTGTTATTACTGCTATTTATTGCTATTATTGTTAATATTATTATCATCCATAGTGCTAAAAGTATTCATCACATTATTTTCATATAATCAATGTTTATGTTTGATAAACCATCCAAAACTTAATGATGATTCAATGATCTGAAGAGTTTGAGGATCTCTGATATAGCTAGAAGGTGATCTAGCCAGAGAACTGAACATTGCTGAGACAGATAAAATAATGAGAGAACTGAATCTGGATTCAGCAGCAGTGATCCTTTCAAAGGACTACATTTTTGGGAATTGGATCTTGTATATCTTTTTATGGTTCTAGTGGGTCTTATCTAATCCTGATTGAGAAACCTAAGTTATCCTGCTAGTTTACAGAGGTTAAGGTACCCAAAGTACAATGTCTATTATTTTGATTTTGGTTTATAAATAGCTATTTTCCCTCAGACCATCAGTATTTTTCCAGAAATACTATTTTGTCTATTTTGTTAAAAACACTAGATTTTCCTTTTTGTTCAGCAGGATCTCCACCTGCTCCAGTCCATCACCTCTGGTTTCTTCTGATTTTTGATCTTGTCTTCTGTATTTATTTTTTCCCTTAATCCCTAAATTTGCATAATTGTGAGTCACTCTTGTTAATTGAGTTAACATGTTATACAACTAAGGTTTATTGGCTTAAATACTTGAAAGGGGCTCAAACCTGTCATCTTTGTTTCAAGTCCTCCATCTTAACAATTGAAAATTAATCCAAAGCTAGGCAAAGCAATAATCAACATCGAAGTGCTTAATAGTGCATGTGATCAATTATGCATACCATCAGAACCCTCTGCAATTGGAGCCCCATCACTCTGTCAACAATTTTCCTCACCAATGGAAGATTACAGCCTGGATGTCATTGTGGTCTAACATGACTGGATCTAGGAAACATGTCTTTAAAATGGGGCACACTTCCAAGGCAGCAGACATCACTCCCCTTCCATGGAGGCATTGGCAGCATTCTTTATTCTGCTGGTTACACAACTACCAACTTCCCATAGGAAAGATTTAAGAGCACAATACTCAATGAGGAACCTCTTCTAGTTTTTACCTTCCCAAACATTTAGATTTGAATATGCTTTTTGTAGAAATGCAAGAGAAGTCTTTCACTTTAGAATGTCTTTTTCTTGGAATACACATCTGGCACCAGGCAACAATATGACAGTTTATTCCATGGTTATGAAATCCCAGTTCAAAAATAGTGCTTTGTAAAAATAAAATAAAAATCTATTTATTACTGCATTTCTGTTATTGCTACTTTTTAATGTTCATTTTTATTTCAATGCATGTTATGTTATACATAATAGTTTCTTAGGATGGGGGGTTGTATATATACTTTAATAATTTAAAAAATAAAGATTAATTTTGCAATCTTGATTATATAAATCACTTTCTGTTGTATGGCCTTGCAGCAATGATTGATGCTTTGACTTTATTAACATCTTTGCTTTTAAAACAATGATATTCTTTATAAATGGCTAACCAGAGAAAGTAGTAGTAGAATATATATATATAATGTGTGTGTGTGTGTGTGTGTGTGTGTGTGTGTAAGGTATATATGTGTGTGTGTATTCCAGATTGTATCTGCAGATAAAAAAACCATTGTATTATAGTAAGCAGCTGGCAAAACTCTGTATTTAAGAGTCTATAAAAGTATTAAATGTTTCACAGGCTAAGTAAGTAAATGAATTTATATTTTCTTCCATGTGCTTTATTTAACCCAAAATGACCATAAAGTTTCAACTGACCAGTCAGTGTAGTTCAGAAAAGTACCTTGAATATCTTTATGATTGAAATTGATGCAATACTGAAAAAAGAACAGTATTCTACGCACATGAAAATCTGTACTTTCTCCTACTTATCATCCAAACCACAGAAGAGAAGCTCAACAATAGACACCAAAAATATTGTTATTATTGTCCATTAAAAAGATTAATCTCAACTGATAGATTGTAGACAAGCAAAGCAAAGATTTTGTGTCCCGAGCATGATGATGATGAAACTAACTCCTGGCATTCATCTTATATTTTTAGAGGTTACTTTAATAAATGTGAATTTTTCAATATTATCTCTTTACTGATGTTGCTAACAAATAGCTTGGAAAGAATAGATTTGCAGATTGGAATGTGAGTTAATTCCCATTTCACCCCCAATACAAATCTGAGCTATACCCTGAGCAACCCTCAGAATACCTCTGTGTTGCTGAAAAATTGTATTGTTTCATTTATTAGAGGGGGATATTATAGTATATAAGTAGTCATCATAATAGTTGTCTTAAATTAAATAAGTTAAATACCATTTGGTATACTAATCCCAGGTTGTTACTCAACAAGCCAAGCCATGGTATTAGACTGGCCAGTCTTCTGCTACATATAAATAAATGACTTCTTGTCTTGCCTACTCATCTGATAAACCATACTGCACATTTTTATATAGTTAAACCATCTGCGTACATCTGCCTGGCAACAGTTCAATTTTCATGGATTAAATCATGGACCAAAAACCTAAAATCTTTTCTTTTCATATTTTTAGTATGAAATTGCGTTTTCACTATCACATTATTTGTATTAGAGTAATTAAAGGCATGTGGTTAAAGATGCTGAGCTTGTCAGCTGGAAAACTGAGCTCCCATTACTTGCTCCAGCTCCTTCCCACCTAGCAATTCCAAAGCATGCAAATGCAAGTAGAGAAATAGGTAACACTTTGGTGGGAAGGTCACAGCATTCCCTGTGCCTCCGCGTATAGTCATACTGGCCACATGACCATGGAAATGTCTTTAGACAACCCTGGCTTCCTTGTCTAAGAAATGGAGAATGAGCACAACTGAACAGGCAAAACCTTTACCTTTAATTCAAGGCAACCCAACAACCATTGGGTTGTGCCTGGAAGCATAAAGATATGGTTCATCATATTCTGTTTATAGATGCCAACTACACTATCAGATTAATCTTAAACACTGATAATAAAATAGCTTTTCTCACTGCAGCAAAGCAGTAGGTTACTTCAAGACAGTTCTAGACCCATCACTGTTTTTTTTATTATTTCACTGGCCCCTCCCAGCTTCTGCCACCTGTGACGACTGCCTCCTTTCACCCTAACAATAGACTACATTTGGGAACTTTGTTTCTCCCACTGTGGAAGTGCTGAAGTAACTAAGCTGGAGAAAATTAATTCCATGGACAGCGAGGGCAAACAAGCATTTTCTTTCTTTTGCAAGATAGTCTGGGATGAATTAATAGCACCAGAGAATCTCCAGCATGCTGTTAATTTTAAATCACATTGATGCAGGGCATGACTTTATGGCCATGCTATGGTAATTTGTAAAATCAGAAGCTAACCACAGTAACCCACCAAAAAACCTTGAGTTAGCATTGTGGCAGCATGGAGCTTGCCTGATTAGAAAATAGTTGAGCCCAAGATTTTATGGAGAATGGAATAGATAGCTTTTTGCTAGTAACAGCTAATATCTTTGTTAGTACATGTATGCAGGTTAACAAACAAACATGGAATCACCACGTTTTAAATAAATTTTCATGCATAAGTATTAATTTAAACCTATGCATTTTCAGACAAAAGCCACTCCCACATGCCCCCTCCCTCTCAACCAAGCCTGCATATTTTTCATTATTTGTCTAAAACCCTGACAAAATAATTTTTCTTCTCCTCAGGATTTGATCGATCCTGCTGTGAATGTGAGTTATGGGGCTTGACAATGATAATAAAACAAAAAGGGGAAGGGGAAAAAAAGGAAGCAACACGCACAAAAAAACATTTCTTTGTTTGCAAATGCAAAGCATTAATTGCATTCCTGCATGGCAATCTGGACTGAGTTTCTGCTAAGCAAATTAGATATAAATTGAAGGTGAGGGCAAAAGGGTCACCACAGCAAGGGAGCATCGAGTGACAGGCGCAGGGACCTCCGATGCATGGCTTGCAGAGCAGATGTTCACAAGGATGCAGTGATTATTGAACTGGTAATAAAAAAGCATCAGCTTACAGGCAGCCACGATGGATGCTGGTAATTATAAAGCATCCCCTGGGAGAAAATGACACAAGTCAGCCGCATCTCTGCAATCACAGGGGCATAATTAAAGCTCCAGTAACAGTTGTTAATAGGGTGCAAATAAAACAGGGGGAAAATTTGAACGCAGTCTTTTTTTTTAGACAGACGGCAAAGGGCAATGTAATTACAGGGACTGCACATTTTATAATTTTACTATAGGTAGTAAAACAAAGAGTTTTAATATATATTATGGATGCAACTGTAGCAACACATACAAACACACACTTTGCACAGTGTATAAACAGTGCCAAAAGCATTTTGCTCTGTGTCGTTTGGATGTAGAGAACAGATTTTTAAACAGAATGTTTATGCTTTTAATTTAAAAAAAAATGAACTAAACAAAACATAAAGAAATATAATAATCATAAATATTTGGCCATTGCATCTTATTTGGAAGATCCATAAAGGTGCAACGTGCCAAGATGCATGGGCAACAACCATAAAAAAATAAGCATAATTTGTTCAAGTAGCATTTAAATATCATGTAGGGAAGGTAAGAGGAATATACCAGTTACATATACTTGACACTTCAGACCAGGGATCCATAGCCTTGCTGATCTTTGGCAACAGAAATGACTCGTAGCATTTATGGAATATATGTTATTAAAAACATTATTTGTTTTCTGACTAATCTAGCTATGAAAGTAAAGGTAGGTATTATTATTGTAATTTAATATACTGTATGTTTCAGTAGAAACAAATAATTGTAGATTTTTATTAATTTGCCTTACCTACAAGTCAAGAGAGTGACATTGTTTTCTTAATAACTGTAATCTGAAGAAATGTCTATGGAGATTCTCAGTCATCCAAGTCATGGTTGTCCCAAAGATGCTTTTTCAAAAGGCAACTGGACTTCATTTTTCCTTGAAGATATTTCACTTCTCATCCAAGAAGCTAAAGAACTGAAGAAGCTTGTTGGATGAGAAGTGAAACATCTTCAAGGAAAAACAAAGTCCAGTTGCCTTTTGAAACAGCAGCTTCAGGACAATCTGAAGAAATATAAGATCACAATAAGCTGAAACTGTCTCATGTTCTGGAACTGCATTCATAACATGTTTCCAAGGATGTATTAAAAACACTACTTGGCTAAGAAGAAGAATAGTATGGCAACACACAGTGAAACAAACTTAGAATTTATTTAAGTGTAGAGTTTTAAATGTACAAAAACAGGGATCATTTGGGTGCACAGTGATTACTCTCTGTATGAGTTTGCATAGCACTGTGGTAAAACCAAAACGCAGAATCCAAGTCACTTCTCTTCATTTACATTCATACTTAATTCTTGGACATAATAGTCATTCTTCTGCTAAAATTATAGGTATATAGTTTGCATTTTTATCGATCAAAAGGATCATAGTTCCCCAGATCTGATGTAGAGAAGGATTCTAGTTTTGGAGACCAAAGTTACTTTTGGAAGAGGAATTTATTATCTGAAAGTCTTCTGTATGCCAAAGTCAGTTTCCTATTGCTTTACAAAAAATGGCAAGAATTAAGCAGGCAGTGGGATCTAAGTTATGCAGAAGGATTTTTAGCACTCTTACCTCTCTGCCATGCCTCCAAATATTGCAAAGACCTAAACAAACATTTCAGCTGATCTAAATGTTTTTCTTCCAGTGCTCACATGGTGGACATTTATTTTAATTGAATAGAATACTAAAACAAACCAAATGTCACAGCGTTACACATCACATCTTTCTGATTTCTTCGTAGTGATCTGCAACCTTCGTGTGTGTTGAAGTGTTCCAGGCCAACTCTGATTTGGTGTAACATTATTCCTAATAGCCATCTTGAATTCATTTACTCAGCAGTATGTTTCATTAAAGTTAATGGAACTAACATTACTAATATTAACATTAATACACATAGGCTTTGATGGTGATGAATCCGAGTAAACGTAGTGGAACTTCTGTCAGACATAACTAGGTTTTTAAATATCAGCTCCATTACCACCACATGGTGTAAAGATGGGAAAAGGTTCTACTGGGACAGATTTAAAAAATGGTATCTATTTTATAAATATGAATCCCAAAAGTAATAGGAATCAAAGTTTTGTAGGGTTAAACACCATCCTTGAGAACAATTTTTATATTTAGTTAAATCTGATAGTTCCCTTTATTTCCTCTGGGTGGAGCCCTAGGACAGAAAGTAGAGTGAGAGGCTGTAACCCCTAGCTGCTACCTGTGGCTTGCTATGTGGAACACATTATCCATACAATTGATTTTCAGACAGTATCATCTCCTATGTACATGCATAGTGTGTGCTTCTTCAGTCACTCCTTTGATTGATGTCTGATTCTGGATTTCAGCATTGGATGGTGATTAGATTTTCAGATGCTGGGCCTTACTATATTGAATTAACTTCTCCTTAAATCCTAGTTTAGATTATGGTATCATTTTGTGGTGGAATGTCTTCTGTGCTTTTCAGAATAACATGGCTACTAAACAGGGCAGGTCTATGCCACCCTTATGGTATAATTTTGTTCCTTTCCATAGCTTCCATATTTGACTGAAATTGGTTGCTGTTTAAGAACAATATAACGTAACATTACCTAAGGTGTTTTTGGAGACAACATCAAAACATTTACCTTTTGCATGTATCATATGAAATGGAATATTAAGTTGAAATACCTTAAATAAGATAAATGGAACGTATAGCAGCATCTTCCTATTCACCAACACTGAACACTAGTATTTTCATCTGTATGGGTGACAGAACCTGAAATTTTCCTTTATGATGAGAAGGAAAGTTCCATAATTTTCTTAGTTGACACTCAAGAGTTGAAAGCATTAATTAAATATTATTGTTCCTCCTTGAAGATGATTAAAGAAATAAACTAGAGAGTGGAGATTTTTCAGCGACATGTAATTTTAGCTTTCAGGTGATTTGAATCTCTCCTCATTCCCCCCCCCCCCCACTGCTAATGAGGCTTACATGGCACATGCATTTTTGCCAGCACATTTGAATCTATATTACATGATGTATTATATCTATAATGTATCCAAGCTCATTAAACACCTCATCAAATTCTTTAACAATATCTTTTCCATTTTATTCTAGAGACCTATTATTATTAATTTGACCACTTCCAGGCTGTTCTTCAACCTAACCAAAGATGAAATTTCTTTCCGAATAGTTCACATGCTCCTAAATGATATCAGTTCTTATGTGCCATTCGAATTTTGCTAGTGGCTTCACTTGAGACTGATTGTAGAAGTTAAGTTTAATTTTACAATTGAAGTCATGATGCAATTCATTTTCAATATGCTGTCCTCTGGATCAGTTTTGATGTTCACTTATCCTTTCTAGTTTTCTGTGCTACTTGTAGATTGTTTTTGTATATTGACATAATAAATATATTGACCTTGCATTGTCACTGCCAATTGTCAATATTTTTTTAAATTTTTACAGTGTGGTAATGTGCTTTTATTTTTGTCAGTTGTCAGCATTATATTCTCTTTATACAGCTGAAAGTTTACATTGATGAGAAGAAGAAGAACAAAGATGATAAGGGGTCTGGAGGCTAAACCATATGAGGAACAATTGAGGGAACTAGGTATGTCTAGTTTAACAATGAGAAGAAATAGGGGTTTAGAAGAATTAACTTGAGTTTAAGATTTGCATAAGATTTGTAACAATGGTGTCTGTCCTTGGCCACCTTTCTTTGCTGCTGGTAATTAAAATATGATTTCAGGTATCCTTTGTTTCCTGTTGCTTGAAATGGATAGCAGTCTTCCAGTACTTGAGAGGCTGTCAAAGAGAAGAGGAGGCTAACTTATTCTCCAAAGCACCAGAGGGCGGGACAAGAAGTAATGATGGAAGATCATTAAAGAGAGATTTGACCTAGAATTAAGAACAAATTTCCTAACAGAAAGAACAGTTGATCAGTGGAAAGACTTACCTTTGAAGCTGTGGGTGTTCCATCACTAAAGGGTTTTAAAAAGAAACTGAACAGCCATCTGTCCTGAATAACATAGGGTGTCCTGTTTGAGCAGGGGGTTGGACTAGAAGACCTCCAAGGTCACTTCCAACCCTATTATTTTATGTTCTATGCCAGTCAGAATAAAGTCTGATTGCTCTAGTCTATTTTACTCTTTGCTTCAGTATCTGCAGAGACTTTCTCTAGTTCCATCTAAGTATCAAAAATTCCCATTTCTGCCCCATGTTTGTCAATTCCTTTCTTTACAAAGCTAGGCTATTATTATTTTTAGAATGGAGACACCTTGAAATAATTATCAGATGGAAAATGCTCTCATATTTGTGCCTTTAAAATTGCTTAAGTAACTATGTAATCTACTCTTCCTTTTGTGACACATGTTTATATACAGCTATGGCTAACAATTTTACAAAGGTCTCTATTGTTTAGGACTTTGCTTCTTAGAAGGCAAAAATTGGCAAAACTGTTGGGGGGGGCAACTGGTAATGAATTTTTATACAGCTCTAATCAATTCAGGTAGGACCAAGAACTGTAAGCTTGATGCAAGTTGAGTTTAGGATTTGCTTATGATTTGTAACAACAGTGTCTGCCCACCTTTCTTTGTTGCTGGCAATTAGAAGATGACTTCAGATATCCTTTGAATTTAAATATCCAGTTTGTTTCCTATTGCTTGAAATTTTATTTTGTCTCTTTAAAGAAATGTATTTTACTATAGTTTCAAAATTTGTATGGGATAAAACGCTACTAGCTTTTCATTGTTCATCAAAATACTCATAATTCTTTATCCTAGTAAAGGCCAAATTCTTTGGCTGGGTGTTTGGAGGGGGGAGATGGGGAAAGAGTGAGAGAGTAAGAGAGAGAGAGAGACAGAGAGAGAGAGACAGAGATAGAGACTGAGAGAGACATAGACAGAGAGAAGACACTGTATCGTTGTTTAACCAAATGCTTGTTCTCAGTGGAAGTCCTTCATAATCCCTTCTTCTTGCCTGTACTTTCTGTGGTTTCTCTGATGTTAACAGCAACCTATTACCTCCAATTTGCTTTGTTTGATATCCTCATGCACAGCAATTTCTTCTTAGAGTCCAATTTTGATATACTAACCCACAGCAGGGAATGCTGATGACACTAGATGACTATAGTATCTGTGCTCTACCCTTCTCTATGTTCCAGTGTGTTCTCCTGCCAGGTTTGAACAGCTTTTCCCAAATGCATAATGGTCACCACCCACAGAGATCTAAGTCAGCCTTAGCTGCCTTGGATCCTGGCCAAATTCACACAGCTGAGAGTGGCACTTTGTGTCTTCCTCTGATGTGGAAATAGGACTTCAGCAGCCAGCAAATCTTCCTAAATGAACTCTCTTACACTTTGATAAAACATTCCTGGAGAAAAAGGTTGCTATCTCTGTTTAAATGAAATGCCAAAACTGAGATCTGAAAAGAAATGGTATTAATAGGATTAAAAATTCTCAAAAGCTTAATAGGCATTTAATTCTCTGAATTTTGCTGATAGAGGCCAATACTTTATGTAGTGGAGTTTCTTCCCCAATTCTGCTCAAAGAATGTTATAAAATGTATAAGGTAAAAGAACAGATTATAGCCTAACCAAATCCCTAAAAATAATAACTTGGAATCTGTGAAAGGTACAGTTTATATAATGTAATATTTACAGGATGTCCCATGAGTGGACTTTTACTGTTGGAAATCCTGAATCTTACCCAATATCATTTGCTCTTCCTTTCCACAGCTTCTACTCTTAATTAAAACATTATCAGTGAGTATTATCTGGAGATGTGGTTACTCAGCTCAAGCCCTTCTAGTTCTTTGGGATTTTATTAGCTAGGTCCAAGGAGTGTTTGAAAATGTGATACTAGTGAAAGTTTAAAAGCAGACATGAAACTGAATTTTATCTGTGGGGTACCATGGACTCCAAACACAATTGTTGCTTATTCGATACATGCCAATGTATTCTGCAGACACTCTACTTTAAGAACATTCCATCACTTATGTTCTCCTTTACACATAAGTGCAGGCAGAGTAGATGTTTGAAAGGCCATTTTTTTGTATCAATTATTTCAAAGTTCTGATAGCTGATTTTCCATTGTATTTATAGTACGCTTCCAGTCTTTTTACCTAAATGTATAGTTTTGGACTTAATACTCCGGGAACTGAAGTGCTGCCAAGTCTACATTAGGTGGTACCTGAAAAACACAACAGATATAGTTGCACATCTCCATCAAAAGAGCATCTTTGCTCCTCCTATACTTTGCAGAGTCAGAACCATCTCTATCTCAGTGTGAATGCTTCCTGATCCAGGAAAGTTGCAATAGATGCACAGGATTGATTTGAAGAGGTGTGTAAGCTTGGCTTTGAAGAACATACATAAATTCAAACAAATGAACAAATTCCTCTTTGGGGAGAAAGAATGGTATAAAAGAATAATACTTTTGTTATTATCTTTGGACAAGTGTACCATTTAGGAGTTAGTATTATCATAAAATTGCTGGATGTGAGCATTTCTGTCCACAGGAACAGAAATGGGACAAGTTACAACCTTTAGAACTTTTATCTGTAAGCAAACATGATCCATCCACTTTTTAATTACACTTTTTTTCTTTTCTTTTTTTTTCTTACTCAGAGTAGCTGGAAAGTGGCTCTTGGGAGCTGATTCAGAGCTGGGATTTTTATGCTATGTATATTTAATATTTGCTATGGGTGTTACAAACCAATACCTATTTTTCATGTGATGGTCCTGTCCAAGTAATAATAATCAAGTCACCTAGGAGCCCCAGTTTGAGTACTCCTTCCTCTATCAGAAAAGGATTGGCATTTTAACAATGTCAAACTCCCGTGAACAACTGACTCCTCTCTTTGAAGACCTGAGAGCACTTTTCAATCCCAGAGTTGTGAAAGGAGTATTATCATGGTGACTCTGCTGAGTTGCCCAAAGATGCTAAGGAAAGGGCTTTTGATTTCATTGTAGTGTCTTGTCCTCCTGAGGTGCTGAGATGGTTGGAGGGAAAGGCTGCATGAGAAGATAGCCTTCCTCATCCAGCCAAGTTTGGAAAGACTGTAGTGATGTGTGAAGAAACCATGCAAGGTGATAGAAGGATGGAGGTGAAGAAATGGAGCAAAAATGCTTGTCAGTGCCAATATGCCACAGAAATCTGCTTTTTTGCTAGATTTCGGGTTTCATTTATGAGACCCAGTCCATCGCCGTGTGGATTTTGTTTATTATTAACTACCCCGCGTGTCTTCTCCATATGCCTCTTTGTAAAACAGTTGTGACAATTCGAAGAAGCACTGTAAACACTTCCTCAGATTTGTGAGAACATTCGGAGGGGCTCTGCTTATATTGTGGCACAAATGGCTATGCAGTTAGGAAATGAATCTGCTTGGTCGTGAATCTTTGTATTAATTATTTCAGAATGGAAACTATACCTTTTCCTTTGCCAGCTACCTGTAGATGGGATAAAGCAAAATCATATCTGAATAAAACAAATGATTATCCTACATGGTCCAATTTACCTATTTATATATTCATTTAAAAAGAGAGATTTAATTTCCTATTTATTAGCTCACCCTCCCCCAAAAAATCACAAGTGAACTTTTTTTTTTTTAAGGAAATCCATTGGGAAAGAAAGTGCCATAACCTGACAGTGAAATTATATTTTAAGGTCCATTTGGAAACAAGCCCATTTTGTGGGAATCTGAGTATTTTTGTTCCCCAACCATACAGAAAAATAGACATTTCCCGTTCTTCTATAAATGATTTCAATGCTGCTCTTATTCAGCTTTTATGGTCAAACAGCAGCTTTCATCACCAGGCTAGAGTCCTCCGTTCAGCATTTTTAGAGCAGTCAGGGGTGAGGGTACAGAATTCCCTTGCTATTCTTAATAAATTGCTAGTTGACTGCTCAAGACAAGCCATAGCTTCCTCTGCAGTCACAGAGCATGGATTGATAGTAAATCAGAACCAGTATGTTTTCTTAATTTTAGGTTTGGGCTGAGTTAGTCCGTTTAATAAGAAAAACATCTGGTCTAGCTGAGCTTTTATTCCATTCTTTATAACAGGAACTTCATCATCATGGGACAAATGGAGTCAGACAAGGTCAATGTTTTGTGGCATGTTCTTAATACCAAATCCTTATAAGGACTGGGGGCCCATCTCTATTTTATTTCATAAACTTGGTAAGCATCACAGTCACCTAGTCACTTGCAATAAACACAGGCTTGGTGGGGGTGTGGGGAGGGTGTGCGTGGAAGCTAAACCTTTTGGAAAAAAGTGAAGTTTGGGACACAAAGGATCACTTATTTGACACAATAAAAAGGAATATGATGAAAGGATTGCAAAAAATTGAAGGATATGAAGCAGCAATGTAATTTTTCCAAAGCATAAAAGTTTGTATTGTGTTTGAAACTCATAGGTGAACATTAAAAAGCGTATGATGGGAAATTTATCTCTTCAATCTTTTTTGTTACATTAAACTTTGCAGAAGGTATAAACTATAGGTTCTTTGTTTAAATGAATGCCAGAGTACTGAAGCAACTTTTCCTCTGGGCCAGTTCAACTAATAGTCAGAAGAAAGTTTTCTGACACCACACTAGTCAGAGTTTATATAACTGTATTTACGTAATCAAAAGGGTTTGATAGCTAAGATTGTTTTGAGTTATTTTTTATAGCTATTTCTCTCCGTTTGGTTCAAAATAATGGTATCCTCGTCTGTAAACATTGGAGGCAAATCCCTTGTGCTGCTCTTGAATTTGCTGGAGGAGTGGCACTGAAAAATGTTTTGCTGTCTTTGCTTTTATAAAATAAAGTAAGGAAGTAAAGAGAAAGCCTAAATCTTCATGACAATGTTGCACTCACATGTGCTCCAGGGACAAAGTTAACTCAAAGCAGTGAGAATAAAAGGCCATGACATCAGGCTGCCTGTCAGTTACTTAGACCAGACTCCCACTGCCTTTGAAGTCTATCAAGCTAAAGGAAGTGTCAGGGAAGGCATTCTTCCACTATGCAGATAGCCGTGACAAATCTCCATTTCAATTGTACCTGGCTCAATATCTGAACAGCACCTAATATTCTTTGAGTGGGTTCCCTATCCTGCTCTTCCTAACTTCACCAAATCTTCCCTGCACTTGCCTGTCTTTGCTGCTCACTCCTTGGAGATCAGCCAAATCATTCAACAGCTGCTCAGGAGTTCAGTGTTTTCAGGGATGTAGAACGGCAGTCAGTTAAAAGAGAGAATCCCTTGTGTCCTTCCCTTTACATTCAATACGAATAGAGCATTGCTTCCAATGAGCCCCCTCTCTTGTATAGTGCAAGAGATTACCCTTGAAATGGGACATTTTAGGATACTTCCTGAATTCTCATCCAGACCTCCCTCCAAGGGGATCATGAGTTTTTCAAGTCCCGAGAACATCAGCATTTAATAAATAGCTGAATAAAATGTATGTGCTTGTCATATTTTGAAGTGCCTGCTTACTTTTTATTTCACTTATGATCATGTCATATTTTTCTCCAACATTCTGTGTTGGTAGTTATGTTTGAACTAAGAAAGTTCAGTGTAATGTTGCTTGATTTTATTTTTACCCTATTTAATTTAGAGAATTTATATGGCCGCCTATTCACTTTCAGTTACTCTAGGCAGCTTACAGATAGTTAATTAAATTAACTTTTTTTAAATTAAAAATTCATCCAATAATTGGTTTGCATCACCATCACCACATTAAAATAAGGAACAGTTCAATCTCTCTAAACATGCAATTCTGGTCTAAATTCACCCTCCCTCCCCAAAGCTGAGTAGTGCACATACCCTCCCCCCCCCACACATAAAATCAACCAGATTTGATTGTTGATATTGTTGACAGTTGTACTGTACCAACCAATTTAGAAACTTGATTTGTCATCTAAATTCAGCCTTTAAAAGGTTTGGGTATAGCTGCATGAAAGATGTGCTATAAGGAGCACCCAATTTGTCAATTCTCAAAATAAATGGCCTGCTTGTGAAGATTTGGGAATGACTTTTATCAATGTCTTTTAGCATGTGTTACATGCATGGGACACCATGCATGGGACACCATGCAGCAAGTCCTGCCCTTTGCTGTACATGCATTCATCAAGATGGACTTCTTTATTTTCCTCCTTTCCACCTACGTTGGGATCACAACATTCTCAGCCAGCATTACCTTTATCCATGCTTTAAAACTCTGAGTTAAAAACTCTGTAAGTTGTAAAGCCAACAAAGCACTGCATTAGAAAAAGTGGTCGTAGAAAATCTCTAGTTCTCTTCCATCACAAAGCAGTATGTTTAGCAACTTTCCTATAGATGGAATTCCTCTTACATTAGGCACGGACCCTGCCAGCTTTTCCACACAGGATCAATACTATCACATATAATATCATTCCCTCCCCACAATGCACATGCAGATAGGTCCATGACAAAAGAAAGATGATAGAGAGAAATTGAATTATGACCTAAACCATGTCCTTATCTACTTGTGTCATAATATGTGATGTCACCTCTTCTGCAGAGCTGCATTGAGTGCCAATTTGCTTCCAGGTACAATTCAAAGTTTTGGTTGTCACCTGCAAAGCCCTGCATGGTTTGGGACCAGGTTATTTGAAGGACTCTCTCTTCCCAGTTACACCTACCTGACTGACCAGAGTGGGGAGGCAAGGAATGTTGCAGGCCCCGTTTCCTAAGGAGGAACATCTGGTAAGACCCAGAGGAAGACTCTTATCCATGGTAGCTCCGTCCCTTTGGAACATAATCCCTGTGAAGATAAGACTGACCTTCACTTTGACATTCTTTTGCATGGCCCTGATTTTGCCAACAGGCCAGGGGAACCCAGAGTGGGATGGATCCCCATATAGTGGCTTGTTTGTTTGATTGTTGTTGTTGGTTGATGGTGGTGGAGGGTTACCGTTTTTACTATTTCTATATTGGGTTTTTATTTTTTGCAACCTGCCCGGAGTCACTGAGAGTGAGTGGACGGCTATATATAGTAAATTCTCTAAATAAATAAAGTAAATAAATATAATGTAATGCAAGAATGTAAACCATTGATTTGTGTTGTCCATAAATGGTTGTCTCTATCTTCTGGAGTATGGTAGCGGAACGTTTTGGTGAGAGGGCATAAATTGCTACCAGATAAAAATACTAAGCAATTATTGTTTTCTTGTTTTCTTTTTTAATTTTCATTATTTTTTGAGTAAATCCCATTAATGGGGCTAACTTCTGGACAGATGTTTGTAGATCTTCAAACATATTTGTAGGCCTCTCACACAAGTTCTTTTTTCCTCCAGCCAAACTGATATTCCATGAGACTTTTCTGCTGTCAACACTAGTTCTACTTCTTCAACTTAGCTTTTTAGAGTCTGTGAACTTGATTCAGAGAGTTTTCATGAGGCAATATGGGAAAGCATAACTAAACTTTTATATAGCCTGGAGCCTTTTCAAAAAAGCCCTTCCCAAATCTGCAGTATGTTAGGGGAGTTCTGTTCCCCAAAGTAATGTTGCTGTTATGCATTCCTGACTCAAATTTCTTTTTAACTGGGTCTTGGGGAAGTATGCATAAACAGTGTGACATTATTTTAGTCAGCAGGAATTAAATATTGAAATCAATTATAGCTTCTTTCAGACTGCTGAAGTCAGTCCACAATGAGCTGACTAAAAAAAACCCTTGCCTTGTTTTGCTGTCTTTGTGTGCAGAGACTAACTACATAAAAATACAATGGACAGGAGCTTCCGTTTTTCATTCTCTTCTCTCGTACAAATTACTGAGTGGGTAGGGGGGAAGAAGCCTTCAGCTCATCCATTCTTTGCATTGCTGGAAATCAATCCTCCCATGGACCTTTTATTATTTTGCCTCAGGATGTGTTTTCAGAAAGAATGTGTCAGAAAAAGCACATATTTGCTCTCCAAAATTGGGGAGGAACAGATTGTAGTTTCTGTAATGGAATGCTATCTGATTCTGACCCATCCACTTGTCTCAATTCATTTGTATTCCTCAGAGCAAACAAAACACAACTGTACCTCTTGCATTCTAGCTATTGATTCTAGAAAAGCAGGTATCTAGAAGCAGTTGAATATGGGTGTTCATCACCGTATCTCATCCATCATCTCTCTATAGAATTTAAATTGATAGCACTATCTTTGAACACCCTGATTCATATTATTTGAAATACCTCCTCATTTAAATGAAACAATTTGGGTCTGGCGATCAGTTTTAGAGATCCTAGTTTCTATTGCAAGATGGCACAGCCTTGCATTTAACTATTCACAAGGTGGCCTCAATTGATTAGACCAGTACCATGAGATGAATGTGTGGGCTAACAACAAAGAACTGCAACTTTCCGTTGTCTGCCTTTCACCTATCCCTCTGCTCAGTTTTCATTGTGGCTGCAGAGGAATGAAGATGATGCCTCATTTTTAAAAATCTCCATCACTGTTAATTTAGTGGAAATGATTTATTATTATTATTTTTTTGCTACAATTGAGTAGCTTGAACTTTAATGCTGACCATCTAGCAAATAAAGTAATTTTGTAGATTAATTTTTAAAGTAGTTTTTCAACTTTGGCAACTTTAAGTTATGTGGACTTCAACTCTCAGAATTGCCCAACCAGCATGCTAGGTGGGGAATTCTGGAAGCTGAAGTCCACGCATCTTAAAAAGTTGCCAAACATTGTTTTAAACCATTAATTAATTTGGCACCTGGAATGTAAACATTTCACATGTGTTTCTCTTCTGTAGCTTAAGCATGCTTCTTAATCCCAACAAGTGATTTATTGAATTTACTGTTGATTCTTATGTTGGCTTGGTTATAAGATATTACATCCTCTACCATGGAATTCCTACAGTTCCAAAAATATAAAATTCAGAACTTTACCTTTCTTCATAAGAGAAAATAATAACTATTTAGAACCTTGTTAGAACTAGTTACAACCTTGCTGCCCTCTTATTATTAGTTAATACTAAAAATGAATCAGGATAATTTTTAATTAGAAAAGCAAAGGACTAAATTGAATCTTATATGCAATATCTATATGGACTGGTCCTGAGGCTCTAGCAAACATATATACTTATGAATTAGCTCAAATTAATCACTTGTTTTGTGATGAGATACCAAGTTAAACAGATGAATTTCATGCCTTGTCTCTTCCAGACAACTTTTTTTCCCCAAAGAAACACAAAACAAATATTATTTTTGTTACAGTAATCTCTGACCCATGCTCAGTTCTTAATTACTTCTTTTTTCCTTTATTTCATCATCAGATTAATTATTTGATAATGCAAGTATAATATTGCACTAAATAAAGAACCATGAGGAGAAACCCATATTTAAACAGAACCCATATTCTGCTTCTAAAGCTGCCACAGGACAGCTTTATCTATGTCTGGTGAATGGAGGGAGTGGATATATGCCCTTTTTTTCTTTTGACTGTCAATTTATGGCAAGAACAGTCTGCATTTCACATTGGAGAGTATTGGAATAACACATCATGTCCTCCTCTTCCTCTTGATAAATTACTTTACGCTGGTTTATAATGGCCCTGCTCAGCTTTCTAAAGTTATGCTAAAAAATGCTGGATTAAGCAAATATAAAATATTATCTCTATACCATTAAACATCTGACAAAGGAAATGAGGTAGGGCTGTTTTATATGACAAGAAGAGATTCATAGTACAATGACTTTTTTTTAAAAAGAGCAGTTTCTACGGACAGCTGTGCCAAAGGTATGATGAAATCATTTTAGAAGAAGTTATTGTCAAATCCCTGGAAATAAGTAATTGCAGTTACATAAATATTTGGACATTTATGAACAAAATACAAAATATTTGGAATGGCAATGACATGTAGTTCAAGAACAATAGAACATTTATGCAAAAGAGATAGCAGACACATAACCTTAGAAAATAGTTGCTGGTATTCTGGTCTCATAATGGAAAAGGGGATAATATTTCTGCATTTGCTGAATACCTGCAAAGCTGCATTCTTAATTTTTTTCTGATGTATTACAGTTTCAGATACCATTCTCAGAAAAATAAAGCTTTCCTAGCTTTGCTGTATATGGAGAAGGCCAAGAGTGTAAAGAAAATTACAGTATACTACAAAGCCATAGTATGTTTAATAAAAGTGCTGAACTAGCATTGAAAACTTCCAGGTTGTAATGCACAGATCACCAGGTGACTTTGGGCCAGTTACTGTCTTATCAAATCACCTCACAGAGTTGCTGTAGAGAAAACTAGAGAAGGAAATATCTATATCTCCTTGAACTCCTGGCGGAAAAGTGAGATACAAGATAAAAGAAGAGAAAAACATATTTCTGTGTTGAACTGAAGATATGGAAGAGGTCTACATTTTGGGAAAGTTGTATTTTGGCGTAATATTGTTGTTCTGGAACATAATAGTATGACCAATAGAAATAGTCTTTATACAAGATTCTCTCATGAATCATAAAGCCAGTATACTGTAGTGTAGTGGTTAAGGCACCACGATAGAAATCAGTAGATTCTGTATTCTAATCCTATTTTAGGCATGAAAGCTGACTGGGTAACTTCAGGCCACTATTATCTCTCAGCCCAATTCACCTCACAGAGTTGCTGTTGTGTGGAAAATAGGAGGAAGAAAGAGTATTAGCATGTTCATCATCTTGAGATTTTTATAAAAATAATAAAGACAGGATAAAAATAATCTTAAAAATTATTTCTCATTAAGTCACTCTGGGAGGAATAAATAATAACCTGCCTCAAATTAAAAGTGAAAGCTTCTTTCTTTTGTGTCCATAGTTAACAAGAGATTTCTATTTGGGGAAACATCCTGAGCATGTAGAACTCTGCAGAGATTTGCATTAAACCTGTATATTCTAAAAATACATGCAAAAAAGCATGCGTTTGGGGAAATCCATGAGACATGTCTACAGATTTTCATTTAGACATTTTCATTTAAAAATTGAAAGAGAAATGGGAAGGAAACCTCTTTAATTTTTTAAAAATGGGAGACAGATAAAATATGTGTATCTAATAATCTATACTGAGCTGTGCCTTGCCTCTAGACAGCCTCTGGAATCTTTAATGGATTAGCAGTTTAATCTCATATAGAAAATAAAAATGATGTTTGAATAGTGTCCCAAATTTCTGAAGGAAAAGGGGAGAAATGGAGATTCAAAAGACAAAGAAAGATGAGCCTTATATGGCCCAAATATTTCTCAGATATTTTTCCTCAAAGGCATATTCTTATGTAGAACCTGGCACAGGCCCCAATGCTGTGCGCTTCAGCGCCCCTGAGGAAAAACTACCTTCAAAATGTTTCAGGCTATTCAAAATGTTTCATTTTTTATGCATCTTTGAGACTCCTCTCATGCAAAGTTTCAGCTTTCCCCTTATCTGGCCTGGAGATAGCCAAGGGCCAATTCACACAACCACTTCTCTTCTGTCATTAAATACAAATAGAGATGGAGATCAGCTATGAGCAAACATGTCATTCCAAAACCATTTACATATATTTATTACGAAGTCTATAATGATTCTATATTTATTTAATTATTATAATTCTTGTTTAATGTTCATTCATGCTTCTTAAAAAAACAAAAACAAAAAAACAAGCACAAATGTTGTTGCTCTTGTTGTTGTTTTCTTTGCCTTTAAAGGACAAAGGCCAGACATTTCTCCCTCTGAGGAAAAGCCAGAAGATGGCATTGGTGAAGTGTCAAAAATAATTAAGAAGAATTCTACTGTTCAGCCTTACAGAAGAAATCTATCTTTTTGAAAGGAAAAAAACACAGATAAGGGAAATGAGGTGACAGCTTATTTGGTGATATTTACAGTTGAATGTGACGTCAATTGGAAGGGTAGTGCAGATCAATTTTAATGACAGGCAACTAAGAATGCTTATTGATTTGGAGGCCAGCTAGTGCACAAATGGCAATGACCATTAATATACCAGCACCAGGGCCATTTTTATGCCACAGGCCCATAATTCGTATTGGTTAAAAAGGAAATGGCTTAAGGAAAGAATTTAGAACTCAGATTTCTCTATTTTGCTTTTGGAATATTGCATATCATCTTTAGTGAGTGTGTCTTTACAAATTCAACAAAAAGGCCTATTGTATTATGGCTTGTTTACAAAAATAGTTGCTCTTTCAGATGTAGAGGTAGGGTGGCATAGGACTGAAGAGAAGTTATTTGAGTTGAAATTGTACTTAAGATATAAAGTTCAATAGGTTGGTATTAAAATTAATACCGTGTTTCTCAGAAAAGACGATCCACCCCAATAATAAGCCCAACCCTACTTTTTTTTGGGGGGGGGTAATTTTACCCCTAGCCT
>JANHFL010007645.1:129613-145578 GCA_032468155.1 Oxyrhabdium leporinum
TACTTTATTAATTTATTTGATTCTTTTTGTTAGTTTTTATTGTTTTAAATGTGGTTTTATATTCTGTAAGCTGCCTCAAGTCGCCATGGGCGAATAGGTGGCAATAAAAATTATTAAATAAATAAATAAATGAATGAATGAATAAATGAATAAATAAATAAATAAATAAATAAATGTATTGACTCTAACACAGAATCTTGTGGTACCCCACTGTTGAGTATAGTTTGCTTCATTATCAAATGGTAACTGAGGTAGCAATATTTGAAAAATGACATGATTCTTAATGACCAAATCAAAGATGTAATACTCTGAATACTTCATTGGGGAACACAAATATAATTATTTGTGTTTAGTGTGATGTTTGTGGTATATGAAAATAAGAATAATACTTCTGAAGACATTAATTCAACCCTTTTCATTGATAATTATTGCTATTTCTTTTAGAGAAAATTAAGCAAATTGCAGAATAAAGGAAGATAATTATCCCTAATACTACTGCATATGGTTGGTTGTATGACCCTGCCTGAACTCATCCCCATTAAACTTAGTGAATTATTCTGTTTAATATGCTAGGTCTGGGTGGAGTGGTCAGATACTCCTTGATTAAGTATGAGGTTGCTCGGAGGCACCTTAACATGGCAACATGCCTCATTGAGGCACACTGTTTTGCCTTGAGAAAGATTGAGGCAGGAATAATCGTTGCTTCTGCTTCTGCTTATGTACTGTGAATGTGTGGAAGCCACTCTTTTACAGTAAATTAGTATAAGCCACTCTACTCTTTAAAGTGGCTTATTTCTTCTCTATATATTTCAAATAACTTTGAAGTGCTTGCTTCGATCTTCCCATCTTAAAAATCTGAGCAGCCTTATTAGATCATTTTATTCACAAAGTAGTTTTATAGCTTAGTCAGTTTTTAAGCAAACAGCATTTTACTGTTTGCATTTATAAAATGGTTAAAGTACTAGGCTAGAAACCAGGGCCCTATCAGTTCTAGTCCCATCTTATGCATGAAAGAGGGCTGGAGAACTTTAGGCCAGTCACTCTCTCTTAGACCACAGTGTCAAGCTTGGGAATAAGCCAGTCAGCCAATTCCTGTTTCAACCAATGGATGAACACTTGGAAGATCCCAAAAAAGCAGACCTTGCATTTGTGGGAAAAACTCTTAAGAAGAAAAAAAAATATAGAGTTCAGTAGTCCAAAACGTTTTATTTGCTTCTATTAATAGTCCAAAATATTTACATATTTTATTTTGAGCCTTATAATCTTTACAAAATTGTATAATAAGATGTTGATTAGTGACTGTAATAAAGATAAATCTAAAGGATTTTTAGGTCTTCTCTATAGCTAATAGCTTGCTTTGCCTTTCTGAGTAAGCTTTATGACACGCAGTGGTTCGCATGTCATCTTTTACTCTATAGCACTTCTCAGTGAATGTTGTCCTGTCCTGTCCATGGCCTCTTCCAGAGTTCTTTATCCACTAATTGATTTCTCAAAGAAATATGATCAAATATGTTCTCCATTGTTCAAAGCACACTTTAATTTTCTTCCATATAGCTACAAAATATATATATATATATATGGAAAAGTTTCCCTCAGGTTGGAAAAAAAATCCTCTTATTTTGTGGAAACATCCACGTAGTTTTCTTGGCAGCAATATGCAGTAAGTTTGCCAGGATTGTCACAGTCTAGCCTTCAGCCTGAATTCCTTGGAGATCTGCCACCCATGTACTAACCAAATCTGACCCTGTTTAACTTCTGAGCTCAGAGAAATTCAGCCAAGTACTCCCATCTGTTGCCACATGTTGCTATGTACTAACAACATAACAGATGAAGTTTTCCTAGGATGCATTAAAGGGTAGACTGTACAAAATAGACCACAAAGAACATATCAGCAATCGATTTTCCGACCTGGATATCAGTTTATTAAATACCAAAGGAAAAGGTTGAAAAAAATTGATATCTAACTTTTGAATAATGATGGAGATACATTTAAATAACTATGGGCTTTAATAAAAGAACATTCTCATTTTTTAATTCTCTCTTGTTTTCTCAATACAATAATTATTTAATATCTATAAGAGAGTCAGATTAGTCTAGTGGTTAAGGCACCAGGCTAGAAACCAGGAAAGTGTGAGTTCTAGTCCCACCTTAGGCATGAAAACCAGGTGAATAATTTTGGGCCAGTCACTCTCTCTCAGCCCCACCCACCTCACACGGTTTCCGTGGAGAAAATAGGACAAAAAAAGGAGTATTAGGTATGTTCATCACCTTAAATTATTTATACAAATAATAAAGGTAAAATAGAAAATAAATACTATTCCAGAACATGAAATCCAAATGAAAATGATGATGATGACGATGATGATGGTGATTACAATGCTATGATGGAGGGGCTGTGCCATATATATTATATTGTATTATCAATTATCAAAACAGGCTGAGGATGACAATAAACCATTTCTCTCATACATTCATTTTCTCTCTCCTCCAAATAAGAGACCATTTAAGGAAGTACAACTGAACTGCAAAATATATGGTCCAGTTCCTGCTTAATAGTGATATTCCATAAGTTAGCAAAAAAACCAAAACCACCTGCCAACATCTGCAAGCTTCTCCACACTGCTGTGAACCAAAGTTAAAAATCATGTGTGACAGTACTGTGAAAAATGCAATTGATTCCATTGTGATTGTGTCAGTTCCACAAGGACAATATTGATGATGCTATACAGTAATCTTATTGGGCCTGGACTCAACTGAATGTTGGTCTTTGTCAACTCATTATTCCTCTATCAGAGGGATCTTGGTAGATTGATCTTTCCAGAAGCTCTTGATGTGTCTCACAAATCACTGTTCTGCTGTTGGCAGGCAGATTTAAGTGCTGCACAATAATAATTATTTTTTCTCTGTCTCCAGAAGATTGTGACTACATAGTGCAAGTCACAGTCATATGAAATAATATAACAATGATTAGCTAAGTGATAATATGGATTAGCTCTTGAGTCTTCAGGTCAAAACATGTGGACATGCTGTATGTACTGAGGAACCTAGTCAATATTTCTTTCTTGTCTATTTAATAAACACAGCTTGATTTGATGAGAAAATAAACATTTGCATGACAGCAGTAGCTGCAAATGGAAGTCTGCTTGGACAGCAGAATCCAAATGCATTAATGGACAATGTCCAAAGAAGGAGTCCATCATCAGTAGTGAATACTGCAGTATTTTTCAGAGGGAGGCTTCTGGAAAAGTTGATATAACAATCATTACCAGAACTTTAACTCATGTATTATTTCATGGTAGTACCAACCACAGGGCTGAGGTAATGAATCATTTACTGATGATGGGTATTACAGAAATGCCCAGATACTACAAATGTTATGCCAATTCAGCTGCCATTATACATCTTTATCACATGCAGAATATCCTCCAGTCACTATATGCTTAGAAAACCAGCTAAGACCCAAACTGATACTATCTAGAATATGCTTCTATTACCCTATCATTAATGGATTAGGGCTAGGATTACTGTAATGCATTTCTATCCAAGGGCATTGAATCATGAATTAAGAAAGTGGTAGGATTCAAGCAGATATATACAACATACAATATACTACTGCCTTATGGGACTTGTTAGACTTATTAGACATCTTTTGTCTGACAGAAAAGATTCTTGCTTCTTTAGCATTATTATTTGAAAGCCCATCAATAGTTTCATATAGTTCTGATGTCTTCTATTCTTGCCAATACAATAGGAATGTAAAAAATCCCTCAACTTTTATTAAGCATTGTTTGATAAAGAAGTTCCTGGGAGGACAAATGGATAATGATTTAACTGGATTCCATTACGGAATGAATATAAGAAAATGGAACTGAAAAGCTGGTGGCAGAATGGGTAAGTGCACATAAAAAGTTCTTTCTTGATATTTTTTTTACCAAAATTCCAGACCAATAGACATCTGCTTTAGCTGTCTATGTCAAATTTATAGAGACTTTAAGATATACCCCCCACATCTTGAAATTCCTGCTTATCAAAAGAAACATAATCATATCTTGTAGACACTGTAGGATCTATAGTGAATTTTCATCTGGTAGACGTTATACCTATGCATCATGACTACATGCATGTAAAATTTGGCTTTGAAAATCTTTACTTCTAATTTGATCCAGATACAACTTTCTCTTCTCCGGAGTGCTCCATTGCTCTGATGACAAAAGAAGTCTATGCTGCTTTGATGTACATAATGGATTTGTTGAAGTGTTTTCTGTTCCCCAGATGTGTATCAGAGCCTTTTTGATAATGTTAAGGTTATTTATCTATCAGGCTAGACTTGAATGTCATACAGGAACCAAAAACAACCGTGTATATTTCAAATAACTGTTACCTGGGAAATCAACTTTGCCTCATTATTATCATGTGTTCATAGTCCCTGTACCTTGGCCCTACAGAGCATAAACTGAAAATAATTTATCTTTCCTATCACCTGGCAGACAAGCAATGAGAGTAAGTATCTGAGGAAGCTTTACATATCCTGGAAAACAGGAATTTTCATTAGTATTTCTTTGTGATGCTCTAGTAGTCTTACAATATACTTTCATATATGCCTCCCTCAACCAAGAACATGTTTCTAGAACCTACCCATTATAATATGTTTGAATTGAAATGGATAAACAAAACCATGTAGTCTCCAGAGGAGTTTACAATTTCAGAGAAAGTTCAAACAATGGGATATTGCATTTTATTCTTTTCTGGATATTATATATAACATTACAAACACAAACCTACTTTAATGGTGAATATAAAGCCAACCATAGGGCAAGAGACAACTCTATTAAGAGAATATAGAAACTCATGTTCCAAATATGGAAGTTCATGTTTAAAAGAATTCATATAAGTTAAGCATCTGTTTCTCTGATACTTTAGAAAGACTAAATCAAAAATTCAAATGATCTTGTGTTTAAGGGATTTCCTTAAAACCCAAATCTTTCCATACAGTTCTTCTTGATGTTGACCGCTATTAAAATCCTACCTAGACCTTAAGCAGAGTCACCAAATGTGTATACTTAATCCTGCTGCATTTATACATGTCTGCAATTTTTCAGAACTAGTTAAAGAACAATAAGTTCAGCTCTTATAAAATATTGTTTCTTTTTTATTTATTTCTAGTGTATTTTGATAGAAATTTAATTACGTATTTGACAATAGGAGATAGTAATAGCAATGTTAAAGCAGAAATGGTGCTTGCAATTAATAAAAGGAAGTTTTCTTTGGAATGAAAAACTATGAGAAAGTTGTGGAATTAGTTGATATTTTGCTCTGGAGAGTTCCAACTGAGTCAGGCATATATTGATAACACTTGGTTTTTCACATATACTTTTATTTACATACAGTTAGTTTATTTTAATATACTATATTTGCAGTTTTTAAAAATGCGGGGTATGATCTGTGTTTTCCCCCAGTTTTAGAAAGCTAACATCCCTTTCAGTTGGAGTTAAATTAGATGGTCTACCTCCTGGAGGAATGGGATTCCAGCAATATATTACATCAGTGCTATAGCATCTACACTACTACAAATAGTCTTCTGGGGATAATTCAAAGTATTGAATTTGACTCAGAGCTTTATGAGTCAACAGCTCAGATTCAATGCCCATGAGCAATGGTATCTTTTCCTATGTCTCATCATGTTCTGAATATCTTCTGACAGGCTCTAAAGAAAGAATTCTTGGAAGCTTCACAGCAGCATGAAATTATCCCCTTGGGAACAAAGTTGAGTTGAGCCAGTATCCCTAAGAAATGTTGACGATGAAGAGCTAAACTCTCAAAAGGCCTTTTGTATTATATTTTTACTATATCTGGAAAGAACACTGATCAGCAAATTCTGTATATTGCTGACCAGGACTAAATGTTATCTATGTATGCTCTATAAATTACCAACTTGCATATACAACAGCAACTTTTGCCCTACGTATTCCTGTTTCTTCTTATTCACTCTGCCCAGTTCAGCTCCTATGTCCTCTGCCCATTCATATTTCTGTTTTCTTCTTACGTTCAATGGCCTGGCCTCTTTAATTTAAACCTCTCTTTCCTGTAATTTGTCTGATTAGTGGCAGCATACATACTAGACTTCCAGAACTTGATGCCCTTTAGATGTTGCTTTTCATTTCTTATAGTTTCCAGGCATCATGAGTAGCATTGGCCATGTTTGCTAAGAACTGATATCCTAATATATCTGGAAACACTAGGTTGGGGAGAAGCCAGGAATGCATCGTGAATTTAGCCTCAAATTAGCCTTTGTCCTTGTGCTTCATTTTAACCATGTCCTGATCCCTTGGGGCCACCCTTGCTGCCTAACCTCCTGAGCATCTTTTGAAAGGAGGGTCTTCATTCAAGTTGGCCTGGAATGCCTATAGGCTTGGAAGCAGAAGATTTGTTATATTCTAAAACTGCTTCATTTGAATGCATCCAAATTTTAACAAGAGATTTTATTTGCCTGCCTGAGCTTTGGGGCAGATGGAGAGTTGTAAATTCTAATATATAAATATAATGCCTTTATTGAAACTAGGATAAGGCTTAGTTCTATGAACTGTAAGGGAAAATATAATATGCTGAGAGTGAGTGCAGAAGGTTTTTTTAATACAAAATACCCTGAACCTGAAGTACAACTGCTGTTTGAAATGTCTTACATCATTACTTTATCCAGCTGGGTCCCTGTTTGCAAGTACATTGCATTAAAGGTGAAGCAAGAAACTAACGGTGTCAGGTTTCATAGAGAAAACTGGTTTATCTTTTACTAACAATCTTTAGCAATGTGCTGTGACCTGCCCTTGGAGTAGTGGTTTAACAACCCTTTGCCCAAGCATACTATGCCTCTTCTTATATCTTTAATAGGTTACCTGATGGACTATGAAGAACTGCTAGATAACAATTCTATTTCATTTTTTGTCACAATATGGGCTCTTAGTTTTTCTCTGAGTCTTTTTCTCAAGGGCACAATTCTCTAAGTCAGTATGGCAATATTCAAGATGGGTATTGCTCTTCCAGCTATTGTAATTTGAAGCAGTATGTTGAAATCAGGGACTTGCCAAGACTGCAGCCTTCCAGAGGAAAGAAATGGACAGGCAAGCTTTCTGAATTCCATCAGTTTGCCACTGTTTCCTTGGGGAAAATGATCTGAAAAAGCAGTTTAGAAGTTCTTAAACACCACTTGTTTACTGTGTTTATGCAGCTAAATATTATTCAATATCATGACAAAGGTGGAATTTGTCATAACAGATGCTAGAAGAAACATAGTTGATAGTAATATTGCATCTTTCTAAAGATGCTATCAATAATATCAAATACAGCTTTTTGAATATATTACAGATTTTATTAAACTTAGAAAAGGCAAGGGCAATAGCACATAGTTTGCATACCCAAAAAAAAATCTCAGGTTATTAATGAGTATTTCTAGCCAGGATGGAGTAATCCTTACTGGAAGAACTATTCTGTCTAGTTCATTGCCAGACTGGAAACAGTAAATCCGATCTACGAACCTTGATTACTAATATTTCTTGGAGATTTAGTGGACAACCAGCTAAATATGAGCCAGCAGTGTGCAGCACTAGCCAAAAAAGCCAATGCAATCCTAAATTGCATTAACAGAGGAATACAATCAAGATCAGGTGAAGTACTAATACCACTCTATAAAGCCTTAGTAAGACCACACCTAGAGTACTGCATCCAGTTTTGGTCATCACACTATAAAAAAGATGTTGAGACTCTAGAAAAAGTGTGGAAAAGAGAAACCAGGATGATTAGGGAACTGCAGACTAAAAAAAATGAAGAATGGTTACAGGAACTCGGCATGGCTAGTCTAGTGAAGAGAAGGACCAGGGGAGACATGATAGCAGAGTTCCAATATTTGAGGGGCTGCCACAGAGAAGAAGGGATCAGTCTATTTTCCAAAGCACCTGAAGGCCAGACAAGGTATAGTGGATGGAAACTGAACAAGGAGAGATTTAACCTGGAAATAAGGAGAATTTTTTTGATGGCGAGAACAATCAACCATTGGAACAGCTTGCCTTCGGAAGTTGTGGGAGCTTCATCACTTGAGACTTTCAAGAAGATATTGGACTGCCATTTGTCAGAAATGGTATAGGGTCTCCTGCCTGGGTGGGGGGTTGGACTAGATGTCCTACAAAGTCCCTTCCAACTCTGTTAATCTATTAAATACCAGTGAGCAAGCACCTGTATCTGGATAGCCTATGATGGCAAAAGACTTGTCTGTTTCCTATTACTTTTATTATTATTTAGATGGGAGGAAGCATGGCTTTGGACATGATATGAGAGCCTTTATCAATTCTGAGCCCAATGCGAACAAAATGGCAAGTGAAGTAATTGTATTCGTTTTATTAATATAGAAAATAGCTCTCACTCTGTTTAACCTGTTAGGTTCTCCCTTCCAAATCCTACCTCCAGAGAAGCCTGAGGCTTCATTCCATCTTTCTTTCTTCTGGCTGTGGCAACAGATTGCAAAGAATTTCACTCACCATCCATCTTGCCAAAGTGTCAATATAGAAATAAACTTCTATTTCTTTCCCTATACCTTTCTCAGGTAAAGGGGTTTCTTGCAGGAATAATATTGCAAGAATATTGCAGTATTCTTCCAATATTATCACCAGCTTTTGAGCAATTGAAAATTCCTTTGCCCAGAACTTGTAGGAATGGACGATGGGGAAGTGTTTATGTTGGCTATAGGGTGGGAAAGAGGATGATCATCCAGTTCAGATTTTAGAATCTTGGAAGCTACTAGAGTGTTCTGAGTCAGATACTCTTTCTCTCCTTGTCCACTCTTCATATAGGCTAGAATGAGACAACCCCCTACAGGAGTATTTCTCAATTCTTGGAACTTGTGAACCAGTTCTGGCTTGGGAATTCTGGGATTTGAAGCTCACACATCTTAAAGTTGCCAGTGTTGAGAAACACAGTCCTATAGCGCAGGGGTGTCAAACTCATGATGTAATCATGTGACGTATAGGGACTTTTTTCCCCTTTGCTAAACCAGGCATGGGCATGGGCATGGCCAGTGCATGACGCAACTAGTCCGCAGGCCGGGAGTTTGACAGCCCTGCTATAGCATATGCCTTCCTGCTACTCCTTCATAATATATATTGTGATGGAATATGCATCTGATTTTGAGAATGGAAAGGAGTTTTAGAAAATATTATTCAGTGCTGGGGTGGGGTGGGTAGCGTAAGAAAGAAACTAAAAAAGCCAACACCTTGATTTTGATAGGTACTTATCAGTAATAATAGAAAGAAAAAAATCTCTGATAGCTTTCAAGATTCTGAAATCCCAACAATAAAAAGCATCTGTACTGTTGCTGTCCTTGTGATTGCCTTGATGTAGTTGCTGAACATACTAAACAAAGGTTGTCTATAAGGGCTCTGCTCCTTGGAATTATATGCTGGAAGTGGGCTATTGCCCTTTTCCTTGTCCTTTTCTTTCTTTTTCCCAAAGTCCAGTGAGCTGTCCCAGCGAGCAAGAACAGGTTATTCTTGAGAAATTCTCTCTTCAAAGTTTGCATAAAACTATGCCAAGGAGCCAACTTGCAATATAGCCAACCAATAAATACAATGTAGGAGATGGTTTTAGCTTTCATAGAAGTTGAATCTAGGTCAGGCAAGGGGGAAAAGGCGAAGATGGGACAGAGAAAAAATATGAAAGGACTGTGAGCCCCACCTGCAATTTGTTACAGTTTAAAGCTAGCCCTTTAGGATTTAGGGATCTCTTGGGAACTTTCTAAATTATTCAATAGTGTTGCTATTCTTCACTTATAGTTGTACCTAAAGAAAATATCTGTGTCTGCAATCCTCTTTAGAATTATCACAAGTTCTATTCTCAGAGGCATTATTTCTGAATAGATTTGCCCAAGATGGTGCTTGAATTTATCTGTGTGGTTTATGTTTTAAAGGGGTCGTCCCTTGCATTAGTCACTATGCATTTCAGGATTCATTACTTGATGAGAAGTATCAGGCTGAATGTAGCTTTTCATCTTTCTTGTATCAGAATCTAAGGAAGCAGGGATCTGCTTGTATCTATGCTAGCATTCTGATTCTGTCTTTGAAAAATGGGAATTATTGACAGGTTAAGGCTGCTCAGGCACGGTTACACCTAATATCAAGATAAAATACAGAAATTGCTAGGAGTTTGGGTGTCAGGAGATTTTTACTTTAAAAAAGACAGTTATTATTATTATTTTTAATGGCTCAAAAATATATGAGTGCTGAAATGCCAGCTCAGTTTTAGTGTCTAATCCCAAGGCTTCAGAATTGATCTGGGATTTCATATTGCATGTTTGTGAGGATGGAAAAATAATAAGAAACACTTGAACTTCTTGTTCAAATGGAACACTCTAGGCAATGAGAAGAAGCCTAGATTTGCTTCCGGCTGATTCCCAATTACCCCAATGATGCAAAGAGAAGAGAAGCAGCATGATTTAAGCTTTGGAACAATGGTTGTAGAGAAATTGAAGGGGAGGGGGAGAAAAGGGGAAGGGAGGACAGAATGATATTTATGAAGGATAGTTTGTAAAACTTATCGCATACATTTGTCTAGCTCTACGATTCATCTATTTACTATTTAATGCAGGAGAGGGAATGCCAACTGCTGGCTTCCCTTCAGTTCAGCAACATTTGAAGGGGCACAGGTTCCCAATCCTCAATTAAAGGTTCCTAGAGCAAAGTGGTAGACAGATGGAACAGGAATTTTGTTTGGAATTTCTCCAAATGTATCTCCTTTATCATGCAGGGTCCCCATCAATACAATTGCAAACTTTTGTTCCACATTAAATATAATGTTTGGAAACATAGCAGTATTTCTGCCCCTGCATTTCACATCTCCTGATTCAGTTGCTCCAGCCTTCTCCACTTAGTACCTTCTTTGCTCAACCTCTGTCTGATCTTCTTCACTTCCACTGTTGTTAAATCTTGGCAACTGCAGAGCACAGCTGAGATGGGAGAATTTCCAGCCTTATTCTTTGCTACATTTAACAAAGAATGGCATGATCATTGCAATAAAGTAGAAATGGAAGAATAGCCTATCCATGCTCTGTTTTCCAATAGTAAGACTTCCCACGGCTTGAGTGAGAGAATGGGCCAGCATGTTTCAGCGGGCTATTTCTCTCTGGTCCTCAATCTTTCTTTGCTACAAGTGAATTCAACTTTTTTCTTCATGCAAGCAGTTGGGTTTCTTAAATTTGGTTGCTCCCTTTGGCAGGCAATAATTCTTTAACTTATTAGAAATGTTGGCTGTAAGTAAATCCTGATTCTAAGAGCATCTGTGCTTAATCAACTGGCACTGACAATTATCCTTGAACACATGAAATCTATTGGCTGCTGCCTCATTATTAGCAAGACTGCACAATTCCTTCAGTTCAGTTACAACATGGAGCTCATGTTGCTAGAGCCAGACATATTGCGAGAGAAAAATTATTTAGAAGAAAAAGCAGCCTAGAGGAGTTTCTTTTCCTTTGTCTTCCATCCTATGGCTCAGCGCCCTTTCTTACATCCTGCATCCCACAACCAACGCCATTTTAAAGATTCCATAGGCTTTTTTGCCTATTGTATCAAAGCAATATTTCTATCCATAACTTGACGGAGAACATTACAAAGCATAACTTTTTTTTAGTAAGAGACCTGACTTCATCTTTGAATGGCATGCCAATGACTGCATTTCAAAAGTATGTGAACTTGAAAGTAGAAATGAATGGAGCTAGGACTAAAATTGATGCTTAACTGTATTTAAACTATGTTAATTAGAGAATATGATAAAAGTTTGGTATGGTATCCCAAATTTCTCTAAAAATCTGAAGACAGGTTTAAGAAGACTTTGGGGTATTATTCTTTTAAAAAAGACAAACTGGCATCCACTATATATGACTGCATAATCAAAACCTCTTTATATCCCTGCGTGCATTTTAAAAAGGTGGAGTTTTGATCAGATAGTTGCAGACTCCGTAGCAACTTTTTTGATACTCCCTGCTATTCTTCCCTGGGCATTTTCACTATGCAGAACTAGATAATTATGATTACAGGACCATTAAAGTCTAAATCAGAGCTATGATTTTAACCTAAAACCTATGTTTGTGGCATACAATTCTTATTGTTTCTCTGACAGTGCCACAAAAATGCACTGAGCTATTTCATGCTGGGATTATAGAAATAAAAGAGTTTATTATGTTGAAACCTACAATGAACTCTGAAGTCATATGTTTTGGTTGAAAGATTTTATTTAATTTCCATTTAATCTCCATTTAACTTCAGGAACTAGGTTACATAAGAAGCAGGCCATATATCTTATATTTTATACACCAATTCATACAATGCTGCCTGTAGCACCAGATGAATTATAACTCCCAGACATTCGTTCTTCAGAACCTTTCAGACAATGCTAACATTTGTGTGTGTTGTGTGAATGAGATAAATAGTTTAAAGTGTAATTTGGAAGAAGTGACCCAAACTGAATTATATGCAGTGTCTTTTTTAAAAACAGTGAAAGCAAAGAGAGATAAATAAGATTTAAAAAAACCCCACTATGAATGTATCTAGCTAATGTTGTAGCCTTACATCTTAAGGCAATTCTTATATTTGCAGGCAGTTGTTATGCCAGGTTGGACCCAAATGATATGTTTTTATATTTTCAGTTTAACAGCTTTCCCTTAGGTTATAAGAAATACAGTATAACATTATAGTATCAGTCAACATTTAAAGGCATTATTATTTGACCTTGCTATATGTCCATTTAAATAAGTAGTCAGTTAGTTAAACCTGTCATAATCTGATAGAGGCCAAATGTTGGCATATTGGAAGATTGTTTATTCTTAAAAGTAAATAGGATAGAACCATAACAAAGAACAGAAATGGAAAAATTACAAGTTCATATAAGCCAGGAACAGTATGAGGAAAAAAGACAATGCTGCCAGAAGACTGAGCATTAACCTAATGTTTACCTGGATCTCCCCTATATATCTCGAAATGTAAAGAGCAGAAACATGGGACAGGGTGGAAAAAAAAAGCAAGATGGCAGCTCTATGTGATCAAGGCCCTGCCCTTTATGATCTTATGCTCTGCCTCACAGCTACAATTTTGACTTGTGTGACTTCCACTGCAGACATCCCTGTAAAGACTACCTTTAATCCTCACCTCAGATAATTAACACATTTACTGATACATAAAGTCATATTCACAAGTACAGATGTATATTTGGAGGCTTTTAAGAAGAGACTGGACAGTCATTTTTCTAAAATGGTATAGGGTCTCCTCTTCAGCAGGGTGTTAGACTAGAAGACCTCAACATCCCTCCTAACTCTGGTATTATGTAATTCTGTTTTATGAACAGTTCCAGCAGATAATTATACTCATTGATAAGAAATATGTGGATGTAGGCTGAGTTAATTTTGAAGACTCATATTTGAAGCAATATAACCAATATCTGATTATAATCAATGGTTTGTAGGATAATTAAGATCAGGGAATTATTTTATAGAACAGGCTAGTGTTATTGCTTATTTCCCAGGATCCCCTAATTTATGAAATTTGGTGTCTCCATTTAATAATAACACCTGAAAGAGAACATTTTACCATTAAATCAGACTTAACAAAGAGGAAAAGTGCTATACAAGGCAGCCTTGTCTCTAGCTGTGTTTCATTTGTTTGTACAGAGAAGCTAAGAAAAATAAAACTGGATTTTTCATTCTGATAAATTTTAGCAGTTTCAGAATTTCATTACCAAATGAAATCTCAGGATGGTTTAAGGCATGCTTAGGTGAATTATGCAATATACCTATCTATTTTAGCTAACTATGTGAGTGATAATAAACCATGGGTCTCTGTACTCCAATGATCACCAGTGAAGCTTTCTTAAATTATTATGTTAATTATGTTAAAGTCCTTAAGAAATGATCAGTTATCATCAGAATTATTAAAAAAGAACATAGGTTCATACAGACTTCGCTGCTTGCCAAATTCTTCATACATGTTGGTAGTTCTGTACCTGAACATATGAAGAGAGGGAGCGGGAGAGAGAATCCTCCCTGAACATCTACACATTATATCTTTAAGTGGCTTAATGTAATGCCTTGCATTTGAGTTTTGGGGAGATCTGGTTCCCAAAAGATTGTGGCATTGTCCCTGCTCCCTGTACAAAGAAACGTGGAATATTCTCATACCTTTGAAGCAAGACCAAAGGTCAGAGTAGCCTTTAACCTTTTGCTTTTAGATCAGGTTGATAGAATTACCAAAAGAGTCCTTTTTTTTTTAACCATTGCAATTACTTTTCAGTGATGGATGTTTCAACTGCATAAATGAAAACCTCCTTTTACACTCTTTAAGATAAATTTGTCCTGAAGTTAGACCTGCTGTTTCTTTTGTTTGTATTTTTACCACTTAATTTTTTTGACATTTAATTTTAAAGTCAACCAAACTAAAGTAAAATAATGCAATGCTCAAGGTACATAAACCCTATTCAAAACACTTAAATTTATCTTATTTATTTAGTGAAATTTCAGCCTGCACTTTCAGGAAAAGAGACATGCAATGAAAGTTGAGGTAAAAAAGAGAATGATTAAAAACGTTAAATTAATAACTCCAGTTAAAACCCATCTATTACATATAAGAACAAAGACATACCTATGTTATTATCCATTTTCAAGTCAAGCAACATTTTGCAATTAACAGAAAAATAGTAATTAATAAGCCAAAGTAATTATGATGAATTAAGATAAAGTAAATGAACCGCACCTAAACACATATATTCACAATACTTTTCCATAATTTTCTATCATTGGAAACCATTCTTGCTTCATCTACCTATTCATACATGGCTTTTGTTCTTCCTTTCTTTCTTGGGAACTCACCATTCCAATTAAACATGACCTTCACACTCTTCATTGAAACTTATGCACTCCTTCTTCAAATACTTACCTTCCTTGCTGGATCTTCGTTCATTAACTCTACATAGCCAGACAACCTCAGTGTAATTACTTTGCATTACCTGTTCAGTGCTGAATTAAATTCATAATTATTTGACACTTTTTTTCATTCTTGAACCTCTTCTTGTTTAACTACACATGTTTGTCAGCTATCTCATTCATAGCACATTCAACTTATTTACCTCGGCCCTTCTCCACTACTCCCACTTCCATATAGCAAAGGTTCTGAAAACATTTTTTTCCAAGAAATATTCACTCCTTGCAATACAGTACATTTTAACACTACATTTCTTCCAGTATGTTCATGTCTAAAAATGTATTCTTTTATTTTCTTACCTGAAGTAAACATTATTCAAGATAAATTATTTTACCTGTTTTTTGCTATTAATGTATACCTAACAAACATTTGCTTTATTTTTCTTATCAAACATAACTACCTTTATTTTAGACTTTCATTTTCCTATCCATACTCCTTTTGCATCAAGCAACCAAGCTAGTATTTGTTGCAAAATAATTTCAGTTTCAGCTTATAATACCATACAACATTGCCTGCAGACCAAAATACATGCAACTTCATGTTCCTTATCAAGTTACTTCTATCTTTACCACAAGCAAGTGTTTCTCTATCTCAGCAATCTGAAGATGTATGGACTTCTACTTCCAGAATTCCCCAGTCAGCATGCCAGTTGAAGAATTCTGGAAGTTAAAAGTCCATAGATCATCAACTTGCTGTGGTTAAGAAACACTGCCATAAGCAATCCTTATGTATCTATATATAAATACATTAAACAACCAAGAAAACATCATATATCCTTGTCTTTCTACCTGCTTAATGTTGAATCATTTGCTAAACATTGCTTCTAACAATTCTTTACTTTCAGTTTTATTCTTATCAAATTTAACTCCATATTGTTGACTCCTAATGACTCAATAATGTTCTCTGAATCAAAAAGTTTACTCCTTCCTTCCTTCTTTCCTTCCTTCCTTCCTTCCTTCCTTC
>JANHFL010007645.1:151554-162297 GCA_032468155.1 Oxyrhabdium leporinum
GAGAGAGAGAGAGACAGAGAGAGACAGAGACAGAGAGTGAGAGAGACAGAGACAGAGACTGAGAGAGACAGAGACAGAGACAAGGCACTGTATCGTTGTTTAATTAAATGCTTGTTCTCAGTGGAAGTCACCTACCCAGCTTTCTTTTCCTAAGACAGGACTGATCTGAGGGTTTCCTGGTTTGCCTCCTGATGCTTAACCACCAAACCCAACTGGCTGTTTTTTAAATTGTCATCACATGAAAAGCAAAATTTTTAGCTAAAGACTAATTCAGCTTTTGTCTATGTTTTTCTTTTTATTCAGAGTCTGGAAAAGGAAGACAAACATTTCCCTCTTTTTTCAGTTTTCAAATTTCTTAAATTTTGAAACAAAATTGAAATGGAGGAAGGAAAGCAGTTAATTTTTTAAATGATAAAAGAAGCTACTGTTAAAAACTGAAAGCTTAGTTTAGGGATCTTTTAATATCAGTGTTAAGTAACTAATTGTGGAATAGATTTTTTTCTTCTGAAACTTTATAATAGCTGCTATTATGGAAAGATGTTTACAGACTACAAATGGCCTAGCCAATGCTTTTTCAGCAGCTGGAAATGACTTTAGGTAGAGTATTCAGAATATTTGCAAGGTCATGAACTGAAAACAGTGTTTATTCCACTTTTTAAAAATGCTACCATTTCAGTCTGAGATTGCCTATTCCTTTAGAAGGTTCTTCCAAACTTCTCTGCTGTTGACTTAAGCTCATTTATATATAGCTTTAACTATTTCTATTTAGCTCCATCTTGAAACATTTGGTCCTGACATTTATATTTATTTCTTTATAATTACCAACAGACTAGACTTAGAAAATGTTCCATTGGGTATTTTAAACTCATTTAAACCACCCTGCTATTCAGTGCAAACTGTAAAGTGATGATTATAAAAGTACTTTGCAGCATGTGACACATTAAATTTTGTTTTTGGAACAATGAAGAAGGATGGGTTTCTTTGTGTTTTTTAAAATTATGAATGACATTGAATGAGCACAGAAAATGTATTGTATGTTTGGCAACTTCTTCATTTTCTTTTATTCCTTCTTATCTAGAATGTATTTTAACACTTTCCCTGACAAAGCTTCATAATGGCATTTTCAGGGTTTTTTAACAGTGAATTACAGCTTATTCTGGAATCTCTTATAAATATTTAGCCATATGTGCATTTTCTAGTAATTTGTTTTCTTCCATGAAGACTACTTCTGCTAAAAATAAAATACAGTGATTTTGAATATCTGCATATCAAAGCTCAGGATAACATGTTTTTCTTTCCATATTATTTCCCTATTATTTTCCAGTTTCTTCCTTATAAATTTTACCCAAATTTTATATTGAATAGCTCTACACTGTTTTTGCCTGATGTAAATTCTTCATAATATTCTACCTCTGTCTGGCATAAGATACATGATGTAGCTTGGACATTGCTGTCAAATAATTCTCACACAATAGACCCTGATGATGACATTAAAAATGAACAGCTATCAGAATTTTGTATTTTGAGAAATGTTGCACCCAAACAAAAGTAAAATATATAGTGATTTGCAGCTTTATTTCCATTAGCTTCATTAACTCTGCTTACCCGAAGACAGTTGTGAAGCACACAAATGGGGGTTACATGACTGCAGGATGCTGCAATAGTTGTAAATGTAGGCCACTTGCAAAGTGCCCATATAGAAATCATATGATAGCAGGTTGTAAATGGTTGCAAAGGATGGTTACAAAAGCTGATTTTCTGTTTAACACTGTTGTAACTTTGAACAGTTGCTAAAGAAGACAAGTGGTAAGCAAGGACTATATGTTCTTCAATTATGGCAATATCTGCATACTAAGAACATACACACACACACACACACACACATTCTTCCTTTTTTATACCACCTGGAATCATTAATGTAGAGGGCAATATATAAATATTATAAAATAATACATACATATATTTAATATATTATGTATTTAATATTCAACAGTCTCTATTTCTTCACTACACTAAAAAGCCCTTCATTTTGCATTCTGCTTTTATAAGAAGATGCTCTAAACTTTTGAGTAGACGTTTCTAGTGATAACAACTACAATTCTTCCTATCTAATTAAACTAATAGAACAAAACTCCTATAATACTCATATGTTCAATGGCTTTGTATACAGCCACATTATCCAACTTCAAATGCACATACACATGCACATAGGGGAACTGATTTTTAATTGATTTTTATCTGTTGCTTCTGCAACTATCAAAGCTATTCCTCAAAATTAAAAATGAATCTTCAACTTTCATAATTGAACCCTAAATTTTCCAGGCAGTTTTATGGCATTCCAAATATGTATTCTCAACTGCTGTGCTTTCTTGCATTCATTTTTTTTCTAAAAATAGTAACATTTACTACCATTTTAAAGTTCATTTCAAGTAGTGCTGAGGGTGGCTTTAGAGAATTTGAAGCAGGTTGCCTTTGTGTCTGAAACTGA
Source organism: Oxyrhabdium leporinum (assembly GCA_032468155.1). Taxonomy (NCBI): domain Eukaryota; kingdom Metazoa; phylum Chordata; class Lepidosauria; order Squamata; family Cyclocoridae; genus Oxyrhabdium; species Oxyrhabdium leporinum. The sequence continues at coordinate 154,043 of JANHFL010007645.1, forward strand.
ACCTCCCAAATAAATAAATCTGTGAGATTTTTCTTGTGAGGTTTTCTTGTACACAAAATTTCTCAGAAGAAGCAGAATATAGGAGTGAGAGTGAAAGAGAAAGATTCATGCAGCAAATTTTTCTACTAAAATTATGAGCCTGTCAATCTTCCAGCTCAAAAGGTTTCCATTTCTGGCTTAATGTTGTGAGTTTGATATCTCAGGCTGTGGTAGAAAGGTGATTTGTTTCTTTTTACTAGGGCTTTTTTAGTTGCTAAATTATATTTCATTTAACCCCTGTATCCATAGTAACAATATTTTCCCATTGGCCCAGCAACCCTGCATGATGGAGTTGATTCATACAAGCCTGAATGCTATTTTCTCATGGGAGTGCTCCCTTTCCAAAATTTTCATAATGCTGGGAAAGATGTTCTGTAACAACTTCCAGCATAGTTTCAGAGAAATATGTAAATGCTAGTGGTAATCAACCAAATTAAAATATAATGTGAACAGCTCAGAGGAGGGACCGAAAAAATTACATGTTATACATGTAATAAAATCCACAGATTTGGAGCATGTCTGGTTTGAAACCACAAGATTAATGGGAAGCTACTGTGCTTTAAAAAGAATTTTTCTTTGCTCTGATCTTCTTATTAAAGGCATTGCCCTTTCATCCTTCTTCTCCTCCCACCTCATCCCCCAGTGCTTAACGGATTCTCTTACTATTTGAAAGAATCCACCACAATTAGCAATTCTCAAGCTAACAGTAACATATTGAGTCACATGCTAGAAAGCCTGAAGTGGGAAGTGAATCAGAATGGTTAGAACCTTGCCAGATCCCAAAACTAACTTGGTTACTGAGTTTGGAAAATGAACAGAGAATGTGGAGAAAGTTTTGCCAACTCACTGTCTAAACCCTTAGTACCAAATCTGACATTTTGTTGTTCATAACAAATCTTTATGTCAGACCTGTCCTTTAGTTGAGAACTCCATTTTTAGTGAAAGGTATACTTTTACTAAAAGTCAAGTGGATTATAGTATAGCAAAGTACAGCAAATATAGCAAAATCAGAACTGAAGTTTGTGTGCCAAAATTTCCTAGTTAACTTTCTTCTCTTCCCCTTATCATCCAATTATATTTGAATAAATTGTTTTGGGAAGAGTCTCTTCAAAGGCAGACTGGTTGGTGAGCCATTGCTGCAAGGAGGCAAATTGCTGGGAGGCAGAGGCAGATTTTTTTTTCTTGTTTTCCTCCCCAATAGTCTGGAGTGTCTTATAGTGCAAAAAATACAGTAATAAGAGCAATAGCTGATAACCTATATCTTTCCATTTTTAGATTTTTATTCTGCCTTTTTATATTTATTCAACTCAAGATGACAAACATGCGTAATATTCCTTCCTCCTCCTGTTTTCCACAACAACAACCCTGCGAGGTAGGTTGGCCTGAGAGTGAGTGACTGGTTCAAAGTCACCCAGCTGGATTTTCATGTGATAAGGAAATGATCCAAAACAATCACACAGAAATTGTATAAATAATTAAATAATTTGTTTCATTCTGGTCTATATATTGAAACTATTGTTTAAATTATGTCATAATATTGCTACACAAGAATTACCTATTTTACCTATAGATTATCCCCTTTCATTTTAAGTAGTGACATATTATATTTTTTTAGCAAATCAAAAATATTTATCTCTTTACTTTGTTTCTTTTAAAGATTTATTTTATACAAAATATATTTATATTATGCATACAAGACATATATGATATAGGAATTTATATTTAAGAGTCTATTTCTCTTCCCTATATTTTCTGCAGTAAGTTTATATGTTTTTTTTAACTGTCCATATCTGTAAACATCTTTGGTCTATTTAGAAATTTAACATGAAAATTCTATACAAATTGTAAGATAATTCTGTAACAGGCCCTGTAAAGTTTGGGTTTTTTTTTAAGTTACTCAGAAATGGTTGGTATTTTTGAGAAAAATGTGTGATGTATGTGCACGGCCAGTAAGAATAAAACCTCTTTAATATTAAATGATGTGAATTAATTTTTTATGAGGTAAAAGACACATCTTGGTTTGTGTTATTGCTTACAGGAAAACTGCTTGTGTTAATCTGCATTCAATTATCTAGAGGATAGTTGAATGGGTGAAAAGAACAAAGCTGGGAAATGTTGAAGGCTCAACCCTAATGGGAAACTGTAAGTCCCTTTCCATAACTGGCAGCACCAAATATAGAATTTAAAATTAAAGGAATTCTGAGGATTTAAAAGGAAATGTTCTATGGACCTTCTAAATCTTAAAAACTAAAACAAAAGTAGAGTTTGACTTTAAAGTTATTTGACTTCTTCAAGGCTAGACTATTTGGATGTATATAATTACTTGAGTAAAATATATCGCCTCATTAGACTTGAATTAACCATCCTGGACCCCAAATATAGGCCTAAAGGGAGGTAGTGGTTCAGAAGCCGGAAATGTTTTACTACCATGAAGGTGTTAATATAATCCAATCACATGCAAAGGCATATTGAATGTAGACAATCTTCAATACCCCCTGCACTTAGCTCTCCTCTGCCTACCAGTTGCAAGACATCTGGTCGTCTGTCAAAGGCGCTCAGAGCAGCAGGTTAGTTTACATACCAGATGTAGGCAATTGGTAGGCTCGGCAGGGTTGCGTTAAGGTTACTGCAACTGCCCTAACTCCACATTTCCGTGTACTTGTAGGTTTGTCCCCCAACAGCAATGTTATTTTAGTAGCTTTTATGTTAGGCTTGAATTCTGAAAGTCAACATTGAGGTTTCCTTTCCTTTCTTTTGATTAATTTTGACTTTGTAAGAATGCCTCAAGAGAAGTAAGTGTCCAAATATGTACTGTAAGGACTATTGTTAGACATTCCAAATTCACTGCAATATAGTGAGTGGAAACAATGCTGGCTGAACTCAAGACACCTGATTACCTTTGATGTGTGCCAGTGCTGAAGAAAGTTGATTAGTATAATTTTTCTCAGGCCCTGGTATTTTTTTTTAAAAAAACACATATATTTGAAATCATTTTTAGAAATAATATTAAAAATCAATTGTTTTTCAAGCTCTTATGATAAGATTCCCTCATGTTATATTATATAATTTTGATTCTTTGATTACATACATTCATTTTAGTGTATTATTATGTATAGTTAATCATAGAACAGATTCACGGGCATCATTTTTAACCTTTTCTTGATTGAGCTTCATTGTAGAGTGACTCATTGAGTATCTTCATTAAAACAAACATAAAGGTGACTGAAAACCTTTATTTGGGTAAATAAATGTCAGTTTGAATCAGAACTGAAGAAGCTTATTGGATGAAAAAAGAAATATTTTCAAGCCAAGAAAGTCCAGTTGCCTTTTGAAAAACACCTTTGGGACTTTATCTGGGTATAATTCAAACCGCTTGGCTTTTTCAATGCTCTTTTAAGTATCCCATTCATATACAAGTGATGAGTCCTTTAGACATCTATCAAATTTTCTCCATTGATCATTTGATTATACCTCAAATGTAGTTTAAATGGACACAGATGAGATCAAATAGAGATTGTTATATTTAATTGTATATTATAACTATTGTTAAATTCTACGTAATTTATAAGCAAGGAATATTTTTGCTGCTATTAGCAGTACTGAGACCATGCTCAAATAATCAGCTTATCAGAAGCTTTTTTTGTTTGCCATTTAAAAAATAAATAAATAATGTCCCTTCATTTTAATCCCAATTCTTTTAAAAGAAGCACCATGCTAGAGTACTTTGGAAAACTTTGGAACTATTAGAAAGCAGATCTGAAGGCACAAAGAAATATGGTAGTGGTAAGTTTTTGGTTCAAATCTTGTAATTCTTTAGGCGTGAACCCATCATCACTGGGCCCTATCCAACAAAATGCAATTCAGTGTTGAAAAAAGTTAAGTTCCTACACAAAGGCAAGAAAAACCAAATGCACAGATATAGAATAAGTAGTACCTGACTCAACAATAGTAACTGTGAAAGGAATCTAGGCATCCTAGTAGACCACCATGAATCAGCAGTATAAATCTGCAGTGCGCTGCAACTACCAAAAAAACTAATGGACAAGAAGTAACAGGTTGAAGACCACTAAGGAGAGATCCAACCTAAAACTAAGAGCACTTTTCCTGACAGTGAGAACAATTAGTCAGTGGAATGGCTTATCTATGGAAGGTGTGGATGCTTCATCACTGGAAATTTTCAAAAAGAGATTGGACAGTCATTTGTCCAGAATGGTATAGTCTTCTGCTTGAAAAGGGAGTTGGTCCCTTCCAACACTATTATACTATGTTCTATATTCTAAGTAGCTAACGGTGTCAGAAAGCCTTGCTTATAGTATGGTATGGTATTGGTGCAAAGACTGAAAGAATGTTAAGTAGTTCCTGGAAAAAGTAGGGTTCTATATGGCCCAAAGAGTAAATTTTGACCATATTAATGTGAACAGTATGCTACAGATTAGGATATTTATATAGGTTAGTAGGTGAATGTAGTATGTGTAGGATCATGGTTATTATCAATACTTATTTTTCCTTAGCATTTCTAATAGATCATGTCCTTAAGTCTCTGCACATTAGAAGTGAAGTTCATGATTTTTGAGAGAAAGGTGATAGAACATGGACAGATGTTTATTTTCCAGTTTCGTTTCTGCTCAGGTGGAAAGAGCCCAGTTAATAATTTAAAAGTTGTTGGTAAGCAGGTAATTGGCCTATAGTTGAGTGATGCTGCCCTTTTTGCTGCATCCTTCATTATCAGTTAGGTTTTACCAGATTTGTTACTAAGATTTAACAAATCTTGAATTTCACCTCTTTTGAGTATGCTATTAAAGTGCTTAGCAATGAGTGGTCTGATCTTCCATTTTATTAGTGTACTGTTTGGCTTTTGTTCTTCTTTGTTCATCTTGCATTCAGGTATTTAGTTATATCTGCAGCCAGGCTAGTTGGTTTGTTTCTTGCAATGAGCTGGTGCTTATATTTGATATTCCACTATTGGCATCTTTTAATACTTGTGTTAGCTGTTACATTTGACAAACCTCAATGCAAACAACCTTATCCTGTTGTTTTGTGCTGTTTTGTAAGGAATAACTGATGCTCAGTTTTTCTTTATTTCAATTATTTTTTTTAGTTAGAGAGCTTTGTTCTCACATTGCTTCTGTGAATGCCCTATTTTGTCTTATAAACCAATGTTTATCGACTACTCTCTGTTCTGTTATTTCTGATTCCAGATGTTAGTCTTTCCAGAACTAGTGCATTCTTTCCAGATATTGTCTTTAAACACAGTAGTAGTCTGGAAATGCTAGGACTCACATACATTTCCAGGATATTGATTGACCACCTCTGGTTTTGGAGAGTCAGAAAGTCTTTAAAAATAATTGGAGAATGAATTACCTGATCGACTAAGCATCAGAAATTAGAACTTAATTAGAATTAGAGCAATGGAATTATAATTAAATCAACATGTTCTTGCAACATTTTGGCCATGCCTTTGTGTTTCTGAAACAGGAATATCAAATAAGCATCAAAATGTTGATATTATATCCCCCTTCTTATATTGCATTGATTCATTGATACAGATCTTTTTCAGTCACTTGAATATTTGCTTATCTCCTTAGATTTTGAATACAATTAATAATGCCTTATAAATCTAATTCTATTCATAAATCTATTCAGACTATAATACATAACAGTGTTGCTGTTTCAGGAATTTGGTCTTTGGTCTAATTTTTTAATTTATTTTAGATACTTATTAATTAAATGTGAATATATACACTAATTTTCTTCTTTCTTTCTTTTACTAAGATACCTGCTTGAATGTCAGCAATATATTAGAACTAGACTCTCAGCCTTATATATGTGTGTGTTATCCACTAACCCAAGTATTTTTTATTTTTATTTTTTTGCTATGACCCATCTTGATGTAATCTTCCTTCATTGTCGATTTCTCAGATATCTGGGTTAGTTCATTTGGCAGTGATCATTGATTTTGTTTTTATTATTGCACAGTTTTCAGAATATAGGGTCATAGTGTCATAGAAAGAGAATGCCCAATGTGTAGCAGGTTGACAGGCTAGTTTGAGATGGATAGAATTATTCTAAATTCTATAAGATAACATCACTGCTGATTTTCTGAAATCAAAGCTAGAATTTGTGAACTGACTATGATTAAACCAATCTTGCTGTAAAGGGGAAGTTATTTCAGAACACTTCCTTTCTTAAAAAGCAAGGCTGGAGAGATCTCTTACAGAGATCATATTCTTACTCTGTTTTTGTTTAGCCATCATATGCTGTCAAAGGTGTTCATGCAGGACTGAGCTATGAGTTGTGGCACTCCAGTAAACTATCTCCTCTGGAACATTTTTAGCAGCACTGCTTTGAAGATTTGGCCTTTAGCCTAAGAAGGTCAAAACGCATTTGGGAGCTTATATTATTTGTCACCAGGGACAGTCAAGGGTAAACCTAGAAGCAGCTTTCCCTTCCGAATCCACATGCTTAAAATTAAAATAGCCTGACTAGTATTTGTGGAGGGAAAAATTGTCTGAGTTTTCACATGGATCTTCATGCCAATCTAATGTGCAGAAATATGATGATATTGAAAATTTTACAATTCAGAAGTAATATAGGACACATGCATTAAATAGATACAGAACTATTCTGGCACAATATCAAGGCATCCTACCGCATTACACAGCTGTCTCTAGATGCAGCTGACCTAGTGAAAGTCACCTTACTGATTATTCAAACTGTGCAGTTACTTTGCTTGAAATAGTGGTTCAGAAAGTTCTCGCAAAGACACAGCATCTAAGCAGAGCTGAGAGAAGTCACCTAAAAATAGAATCCAGCAGAAACGAGATATTCAGATATAAGGCTTGTTCTGCCAGACGTGGTGAAGGCTCTGCTCTCTATTACTAATGTTTGCCAATATTGTAATAACTAAATTGGTGTCTATGTATGGAATGCTGGGCAAAGGAACTATTGCCAAAATTGTGATATGAGTTGATAGCAAGGGAGAATCACACCTCTTAATCTGCTGAAAGTTTGATCACACTCTCATGGTGACAATTATACAAATATATTTTGGGTAGGCATATGTACAAATGTTCAGCAGTAAAAAAAACCCCAGAGGGAATAGATCTGAGTCACTAAAATAATATCAGACTAGTATGAGTATTACATATGTCACGTCTGAAATTTCATGTTATGTTGGTGAAGAAGGTATAGCAGAAGACGCAAGTTGAGGGGTCTGAACATGGGCTTGATCCCAAATAAATAGAACTGTTTATGTAGGCTCAATGCTTTGATTCAGTGGAATGTTAAAGCAAGGAGAGCTTTAAAGCAAGGAGAGAAATCAGAACAGTTGGGATGTGTTTATTAATGTATTGTTTTAATTTGAAAGCTCTCCAAGCTGATTTCTTGGATAAGAAATATCAGTCATTTTTCCCCCTCTCACTTTTTAATTTTCAGAAAGAATGTGTTACACTGTTAGTGCTTCTTTGAAGACTTCATTTGGAGTGTACATTCATTTTCTTCTCAAATAAATATTCTTCCTGTGGTGGTTTGGCAAATTCTCATTGTTATGTTTTCAAATAATGTGGCCCTGTACTTTATCATAGATATTGGTGGTGCGAGGATGGAACCTTTTAAGAAGTTTGCTTGTTCTTTCTCTTCTGCATGGTCTTTTTCTTAGGTGTCCCATATCCTTCTCCTTCATAAACTTCCAGTTAGTATTCTCTTCTCTCTGCCCTCATTTAGGTGAGAAATTATAGATATTCAGGAAGAGCCTAATAGGATGCTTGCAGGATTATCAACTGAAGCTGACCCCAAGAAGATATTATAAATTGGCCATTCTTCTAATCAGGAAAAGTCCGGAACTGCATTGGTGAAATAAAAAAAATGTCAAGATTGTGACCTTTTTAACCCCTATCCCATCCTGTGGATGCTCTTGGGAAAAGGATATGCTCCCTGTGCCAGACAGGATTTCATACCACTGCTAAAGAAAGTATATAGCTTCGGATATTCAAGTATGCTGAACACGAATGAAATTACTTATCTGTGAAATCCTATAAGTATTCATAAAGACATTTTACTTTTTCCCACCTATGATCAGTATAGGATTGACATTCAATTGATATGAATTGGATTTCAACTTGATTTAGACTCATTCCTGGTCATAACCAACATTGTAGTAACTTTCTGCAACTTAAAATACAAATAATTAAGCTTAACTCCTACCAAAATAACTGGAT
>JANHFL010007645.1:164994-183763 GCA_032468155.1 Oxyrhabdium leporinum
TAATAATAATAATAATAATAATAATAATAATAATAATAATAAGAATAATAATAATAATAATAATAATAATAATAATAGTTAACGCAGCAGGTTAGAAACCAGGAAACTGGGAGTTCTAATCCTACCTTCACACTTTGGACCATCCACTCACTCAGGAAACAGGTGATGGGAAACCCCTTCTAAAATCTTGCCAAGAAACTGCAGGGACTTGCCAAGGCAATTGTCAGGAGTCATGACTGACTCAAAGGCACAGAGAACAAAAAAGGAATTAGTTCCCACTCGGTAAATCAGTGTAGTTTCACTGAAGACAAGAGAATTGTTCCTACTGGGCCTGAATTTAGTTCACAGTAGGATTTGCTGTAAAGCATATTATGCTACATGAAAGTGCATAAAACTTAATTGCAATCTCTGTTCACTCAAATTAATGTTTCACTTCTCAGTGAATTTATCACAGAACTTTAACTACTAAAAGAATCACAGAAAAAACAACTCTGAAACCGGCTTAAAGGATCTCTCCACCTCACTGCCTCACGTTGTCTGAAAGACACATGCAGTTTCTTTTTTTCTTCCATGTATTATTATTTTTTATTTCATGTATTATTTGCGTTTTGTGTTGGCCCCAAAACATTTTCTACTCTAAACCTGCAACAAGCCACATGCATCACTGTTAACCCTTTCATTGGAGATTTTCTTTATAGATATGTTTATATTTTAAAATATGAGATATTTTGGAGATAAGAAATACCAATCTATTTATATATTAAGGAGTTGTTTTGCTGTTGCATACTGTTTGGTAGTTCTAGATAAAACATGTGCTTGCATTGAGCAGGCTTATGCTCATTTTCAGGAACCTTCACATTAGGCTGAGAAAAACTTCAGTCTAAAATCCTGGAGAATCACAGCCAATTGGTGTAGATTAATGAAGGGTAAGGTGTCACCTTTCAAATGCTGAATTCCAACTTTCATCACTCTTAATCAGCCTGAGTAATGGTGAGGGATGGGTGGAAGCTGTAGTCCAGCAATGTCTGGAGGGTCATATTGCCAAATGTAGATGGAACAATAGTTTCTATGTTCCTATTGTGACTTGTTTTACGAGCTTTGCATTTGCAGTCACATAGAGATGAGAGGAAAAACCCAATGAACGTTGTGATGACATCTGCTTCATAATTTCTTCAGGCTACTTTTTTCTCCCTGGAAGATGTTTTCTGTGTCCTGTTTCAGTAACAACCACTCATTATTGTGCATCATGTAAACCTAATGAAAGCATCATCTCATTAACTAGGATAGGCTTTATCATAGTTTATCCTAGTGCACTGAGTCACCAAAGCTGGTGAAAAGTCATATCTTTCCAAAATTGCATTTATAATTTGTAAAAATAGGAATTTCCATCAGTCAAAATAGGTCTAATATATAGGTTGGTAACATATGGCCCTAGGGCAGCATGTGGGGAAAGCAAGATAATGAAATAAAAGACACTTTATTCAAGTATATCAAAAGTCAAAGATTTCATATTCCTGACAAAGATATATCCCATCAGTGATCATAAAAACTGAATAGACAATTCCAGAAGCTTGGTGGTTTTCTTGCAGATGTTTCAATACCAAACTAGTATGTTTTCTTCAAGAAAACTACCAAGCTCAAAGAGCACTAAAGAGCACCCCACAGTTCAACCCTGAGCTACAAATATTCTTTTCTATCAATAATTCCAGGATCATTTGTGGAATTCCTGCCTCAATTCCAAGCTTATCATTTCTTCTTTTCTTTCAATTATCATACTCAGCGTGGAGCCAAAACAAACAATCAAACAATCTTTTGAAGTATACATTAAGGCTTTTTGAAGATTACATATTGCCTTTGATTCTCTTTCTAGATTTGTATACTTACGTGGTGAATTATAGGATGGAATCATAGGATGAAAGATAAAGACATATGTAGATTGAATTTCTTTATGAAAAAGGCATACCAGTGTTAAAGGATAGAGAGAGAAATATTAAGAAAAATAAAGTTCAAATAGTTTACATTATGTTACATAGTGCAATGTATGTTATATATCTAATATATTGTAATAATGTATATTGCATATTACATGAGCCGTGGTGGCACAGTAGTTGGAATGCAGTATTGCAGGCTGACTCACTGCTCATTGCTAGGAGTTCAATTCTGACTGGCTCAAGGTTGACTCAGCCTTCCATCCTTCCGAGGTCGGTAAAATGAGGGCCTAGATTGTTGGTGGCAATATGCTGACTCTGTAAACTGCTTAGAGAGGGCTGGTAAAGCACTATGAAGCAGTATGTAAGTTTAAGTGCTATTGCTACTGCTACATAACTTGTGAATTATACAGGGTTCAAACAAGAACTGCTTTAAACACGGAAACAATCTATATATTCATTGATTCCTAATAAGGAATTTTTCTTGGTTCTACAATCCATCGAATATACTCCAAAAAGCTATTCAAATCTGTCTCTAAAAGCATTTATACAGAGCACCTTGCACCAGCGAAGATCATTCTCATATAAGGTGGTCTTTTGTTATTACCGGAAGCACTATTAACAAAAGCATTTTAATTCATATGCGGTGGAAATACCCTCTGCAGAGAAAAAAAAATCTGGCCCTATGCTTTTTGTTTGATATCAGATACAACTAATCAATTTACATCTACAGTTAGCTTTGTTTTCAGTGTGTCCAGACAGTCAAAAAACAAACTATTATGGTGGTGTTTTTGTTTTTTTTAAGTCTTTTGTGCTGATGGCAGCAAAAACAGAATTACCACAGAACTGGAAAACATCCTCAGGTTATATAGTTGAGCATTGGATTGAAAGGATCTGACAAATAGCATTAGCTGAAAAATTAACATTTGATAGTAGATTGATAGTAGAAGAATAACTGAGAATAAAAAGACATAGAAATGTCAGCATTCTTTGTCTATATACTACAAATATTATCATTGTATTTAACTGTATGAAATGTTGCACCATAGAGCAACAGTTTTTGAAAAAAGGTACCTCAGATTATAGAAAGTTATAGAATGTGTCCAAAATCTGGGATCCATGACTCCTGAGGGAATGAAATAGCTGCTGCTATGCTGCTGGGTTGCTGCTGTAGTGACTGAAAATTAATATGATCTTTATTTTTGACGTTCTGTGAATGTTTTGGATCTCTTGCTCTATCCCCCATCCAGTAGCAAGGAACTGACTCATTGTTTGGCTCTTAGAGAAGCAATGACTTTAAGACATGAAGAAAGACCTTTTATTGCTTTGTGTTCCCTTTTTCTGGCATACAAACATACCTCAAATCATTGTTCAGGTACTCAATGCGCATATATATATAATGCTCCATTCTGCTATGTTTCTTCATAAAAACTTATGAGGAAGTTTAAGCTGAAAGTCACCAAGTGAGCTACTCTGGCTGCTCTGGCTGCATATGGAATAGAATCTAGAACTCTCTGGTGTCAGTCAAATACATTAGCCACTGTACCTTAGGTCTTTCCTATTAACTGCTTCTTACCCTGAAACTAAATATACAACAGCATTCAGGAGGCCACACATTTCTTTTTAAACTGTCTCTGATAGCTTCCACCAACTCAATGGAGAAGCCATCAGGGATTCTAAACTGTTCTGAGGTGAATACAGCAATGTACATTAGCGTGTTTTTAAAAGAAATAAATCGTTATTGTCAGCATAATTAAGTGGAAAGAGAGGAGGATGTCATGGTGAAGAGGTGACACAAACATCATCGGATGTGGCAAAGAGAAAGGGAGATGAAGAAATGGAGGTTGAAAGGCTGCCCATCTCCAGAATCACAAGGAAAGGTACAGAATGAGGAAATCAGAAAAAAAAAAGTAAAGATCAACTCAAGAATATGTGACAAACACTAATTACTGCAAGAATTCCTAAATATGACAATACATGTCTTCAACAACATGACCTCAACAGAGAAAGAGTGAGGCAAAAATGAATAACTTGCGTAATGTAATATTTATGCTGATGTTGCTGCCATGGCCAAAGTGTCCCTTCACTGTCATGCATTCCTATTCCCTGGAGAAACTGCTAATTTCTACTATATGAAGGGAAATATCAGGATAGGGAATTTGCAACCTTTACCTAATGAATTAAATTTATGCAGTAATGATGATTCTACTGCAAACAGATTCAAGAAGAACATCAGACAATATATTGTAGCTCTTCCAAATGATAACCTTTGATGTCAAAGAAGTCCCTCCAATGAAGAACAGATGGAATCCTTCAATGATTATTCAAGGGAAAATCCATAATTACATTGATCATTTAATGCCAGATCCCAACCAATCAAGACAGCATAGAATCGAGAATGATGGAATTTGAGTGATGTGAGATTGTGGAGTTATTGGAGAAACTACTGCAATAACAAAACCTGTACATCGCATCCCTTCAACTTGTAAAAGAACACATACTAGAAGCTTCCATTGTCATTTAGCCTGACCAGTATCTGAACATGAGAGGAGATGCACACATTGCCAGTGAAGTCACTGTCATTATACCAAACACTAAAGCTGAACCAGCATCATGTCACATTATGTTGAAATAACAAGTGGTTTGCAAATAATTTCAAAGTCACACAATTTCTTCAGAGAAATATCTCTGAAAGGATGACCCAACAAATCACAGGTTGTCTAGTTACATACATTAATGAGGACTTAGTTGGATGACATTTCAGCTTCCTAAGAATCATTCTGAATAGGCATACTCTACTGAAGGAAAAATAAATAAAATCATATATCATAAATTACAAGTGTCAAAATGTGGAACTATTGATACAGATGTTACACGTTCTCTGGATTCACATATCACATTAAACCAGTTTATTAATCATGCTTTATGGATGGATTCTCAGAAAATGAGAACTAAACCAAAACTAAGCCAATTATATTGCAGCTAAGCACAGTGTTTCAATAAAACTTAGAAGCTTTTCTTGTTAAGTGTTGCGATTTCACCTATTATTTATTTATTTATTTATTTTTGCTACTGATGTTCAAAGAATTTTGTACCATGGTTAATTTTAGATCTCAACTAAAAACTTACAGAAGAGTTGGGATCTAGCTGAGCAGACAAGAAAAGCAAATGGTATCCTGATTTAGATTATGGAATAAAAGAGTGTAAGTGCGTGATTTACTTTAAGACTGTGATCTGGATGGAATATAATAAAACAATTATTAACATGATGTTGAAATGAAGGAAAACTTCAGGTTGGCAGAAGCAATGATATGGAAGACCTGAGGAATGTACAGAAAAACAGAAATACCACAAGGAGATCCTATGACATATCTGATCAGTTGCTCTGTCTTGAACTTTATTTTTTTGCTAAATTATTTTTTCAGTATTTGTAATTAATTTAATGGATCTGAAGTACTGGTTATTGGCAAGCAATTTTTTTTCATTCATACATTGTCAAGGACAATATCCCTGAAATATAAGTAAATAAGTTTATATCTATTTTTTTATTTGATGCATTTATGAGATGGTTATACTTTTTTATTACAGCCTTGTGAGCTGTGTATAATTTGATGCAATGGCAAACAGACAAACAAATATTTAATATATCTACAAAAGCATTAGATATAATAATAGCAATCAGAGAGTTGATATGCCTGAGCCTTTTTTGTAAGAATATACCAATCAAATTATGTTCAAAATTTTTCAAAATAGTTATTCTGGCTGTAGAGTTTTCAAAGTGATAGATTAGTTGCAGGATTGTCTCTCCCCAGTTGTATTTGTTTGTCCTGTGAGGTCTGTGAAAGGCATGCAGAAAAAACTCTGTTAGGGAGTGCTAACTGTACTCTGGCAGTTTGAAATTGGCTCTGTCAGACAGAGTGAGCTTGTTCCCTGACTCCTGCTCACCTAGCAGTTTAAAAGCATGCAGTATTGTGAGTAGATAAATGGGTACCACTTCAGTGGGGAAAAAAAACTACCTGTGTTCATATCTACAAGAGAGTAGAAGTCAGTGCTGGCCCTGAATGTATGGACCAGTTTGTATAATGGTGGTGTTGGTTGGTTGTTATCTCACTCCTATATTTGTTATTTATTATTATTTTTGTTTTTATTTTCTGTTAGCTGTCCCTAGACTGAATAGGCAACCATGCAAAATGAATGAATGAATGGATGAAAGAATGAATGAATGAATGAATGAATGAAGTAGAAGTTTACACTTCAGTGCCCAAGTTGGAGAAGGATGCAATTATACTATCACAAATGTTAGAGGAACTGTATTTCTAAATACTATGTGGCACCAAAGCTATCATCTTTTCAATAGACACATTTCTGGCCAATGTGAAAAATAAAATTATGGACCTAAATAGTGTTGGATCATAATGAAGTTAGATATAATCTAGTTAGACTATTGATTTCTGCTTGTAAAACTTTTCTAGGGCTTCAATTATTTTTTTGAAGAAAGCTTGGCAACCAGAATGAAATTAGATACAACAATATACATGCAACTGATATTGGAGGACAAAAGTTGCAATGATAAGCTAATGTTTATATAATCAGTGATCTGTACTTCTGTGACATATATTTATTATCGGGATAAAGAAGCTTTATGCAAATCATCTATGGTGTTTTGAGCAGGGGTGGGCTGCTGCATGGTTGCAGAGGTTCGGGTGAACCTCTAGCTCTGATCTCTGGCTGGGCCCGCCCACCTGCCCTTGTGCTAAGCTAGCCCTAAATAACTCACTTTTCCTCCGTCCACGCTGCCCAGGTGAGGTCTGAGCTTCCCCTGCTGTACTCACTAGAGCTGGTTTAATCCATCAGCTGCCTCCCTGTAGCTTCGTTTCAGCTCCAAAACGTGCAACCAGAGAACTGCTTGCCAAAGCAAGTGCAGCCCCCCTCTGGTTTTGAGTAACTTAAACTTTAACTTTAAACATAAGGAAAATTTTTATAACAATATTAACTATGATTTTTAAAACATTAATTTGAATAAAGCATACGGTTGCTTGAATGATACATCTAAAGCTGAGTGTAGCCTTGATAAACAGAAGTTATCAGTCAAATAAACTTTCCTCGCCAGCATTGGTCAACTCTGAAGAGGATCCGTACCCAACATGGTGTCTGCCAGGACTCATTGTTTAATTGGAGTCTTGTCTCTACCCCTCAGTGTGACTGTGGTGCTCCTTGACAAAATATCCATCACATTGTGCCCGAATGTCCATCAAGAGCTTACACTGGCCCAATGTCTGATTTTTTCAACATAGACCATCCCGTCCTTGAATGACTGGGTGGACTGTACATTAACATTTGAACTACTATAAGTCAATGTGTTTGTCATATGCTAAATAAATAAATAATCAGTCAAATTGCTATTCTTGTTGGACATACCAAGTTTCTTTACTATTTCAGTTCAATTACATCCTAATTTCTTTATCATTTCTTTGACACAGCACATAAAAAATCAGTTGGGTACAATTGATATAAACTGCTAATTTGAAATAATAATTGCAATAGTCAGATTCAATAAAAGCTGCATCAATAAAAGAATGAAATCAAGGGGGGGATCAATTTAACAGGTATCTGATACAATGAAAATAATTTGCCAATAACTAATTATTTTTTGTGGTCTAGTTTGTGTGTGTGTGTGCAGATGAATGGGGAAATGTTTCACAACAGAGACCAGACAGGCTTAAAAATGCTGATACTGAACTCAAAACAATAATATTGATTGCCACAACACATACACACAGAAGCTCCAGTGAAAACTTTGCACAGTTGGTTTAGTTAGCTTGCTTAGTATTGGCAGCACTATGAAAAACTGCAGATCTTTCACACTGTGTTATTTGTTTAGGTTCATTGTGTTTTCTTTATGTAATTCCCCCCTTTCTACTTCTCTTCTCTACCGCCAGTCAAAAGAAACTATTAGGAGAGAGAGAGAGGCTTCTCAAATGAGCCTAGAGGTAATGTAAAATTCATGTGGTTTCACCTACAGGTTTCTATGGCATAGTAGATGCTCAACAATACCCAAAACAAAAACAAAAATGTGGAGAAGGTTTTTAATAGCATTCTTACAGATGCTGATAGCCAGTTGCCATTGGGCATCATGACCCATTTTTTTAGGAAGAAGTTGGATACTTTCCATGGGAGAAGCTCAAGCATCAGATTTGCTCCTTGGAGCATTAATAAAAGGGCTCAGTTAGCTTCATCTCATTATTTTACTATGAGTATTGACTTTGGCCTAGAGTCATGTATAGATAAAATGGTGCAAGGGCTTGTCCTAAGTGATTACTCAGAATTACAAATCATTTCATGTGTAACTGAATACTGCAGTCTTGCTGGCACTGTGCCCCTTGCTTGTATTTCTTGCCTTCTCCCCACATCTTTGCTCTGATGATAAGATTAATAATCCAGTTTGGGTTGAAAAAGCAATTAGTCTTATTCTCTAGGAGATGAATTTTAATTTTACTATGATGAGGAAGCACACTGGCCCATCATGCAGCATTATGTCAAAAATGATTTCAAGGACAAAATATACCCAATAAATGGGCCACCGCTGGGCATTGAAACAGGGAAATACATAACTACACATGTCTTTCTCCTCAACAGAAGAAATTCTATTAGAAATGGGTAGCCCTTTGATTTTAAAGTTGTATGCATAATTGGCTAATATCATGTGAGCATGTATAAAGATGACTGGTTAAAATATACACGTTTTAAAAAGAAAGTAATAGAAAAGATACATTTTTGTAACAGGGGTATTTTAGAAGCCCATTATTTTTTAGAGCAGAGGAAAAAAAATCAATAAAATAAAGGGACACATAAAAGCACTAGATACATAATGCACATGCAGGTAAAATAAAAATAAAAGACAATGCATAAAGTTCACTTACAAACTGGCATATAAGACATGATGAGCACATTGTCTTCTAAAGAAAATACCAGCCCTCCAGAGTGCATCTCTTGTTCTATGTTTTAGTCATTTCCCCCTGAGCAAAAACCTTTGCACTTCTTCCTCAATTTGCTTTACATTTGGAAGGCATGAAAAAAAGAAATCTTGAAACTCTTTCAGCATAAGGATCTCAAACAAGTACATAATTTAATATATGTCCATGATGGGTTGCTTATAAAAGATTGACCTTATAAGAATTTAATGGCTATCAATTTCTTCTAAGTTGGATTCCAGTAAATTGTAAACTGTAAAAGTGCTTTCCAAAGGAGCCCAGCTCACAAAAATCAGGTCAGCAACTTGGCAGGCAGTCCAAACCAGCCACAGTGCTTACTTGTAATCTTATATCATTTATATTGCCTATAACCCTATCTAACACATTTATATGGCTTGAGGAAGGGTTGAAATAAAAATAATATATTATTATAAAGATTAAGTTCATGTTCTTATGTTGAGTATTCAATTTAAACAAATAGAAAAAAATTGTCAAAATGATTATTTGATATCATAAGAAATCAAAGTATACGTTCATCTATGCTGCCATTGCTAAAATATTTGTAGTGAACAGAACATTATTGTACCTGTAAAATATTTCTCTTTTTTAATCTTTATTTTTTTATAATTAAAGATAATTTTCTATTTTTAAAGATTACAAATAAAAATAAAAACGCAAAATAAAAGTACAAGCACAGAAGGAAAATAAAAAAATATCTCATATTTTATACTTAATAGTAATCATTTACTGATGAATTCACTTCTATAATATGAACAGCACAGAAATCATTTTAAGACATCACAAGATCAGTGCCTTAGCAACACCTATTATTTCATCCTTTGATTAGTAGAAAATATTGCCTTAATCAAACCAGACAGATCACATGTTTTAGACAACCATTCCTTAACATCTGGAATATCACTTTTCCAATTTCTTAACACAGTATAATTATTTTAGTGCTCCCTCCCCCAATACTCAATAGTTTGGAGAAGTGGTTAAGGCATCAGACTAGAAACTAGGAGACTGTGTGTTCTAGTCCCAAAGACACATGTGTGACTTTGGGCCAAACGTTCGGTCCAAGGAAAGAGACAATGGCAAACCACTTCCAAAATATTTCCAGGGAAACTGCAGGCACTTATTCAGGCAATTACCAGGAGTCAAGGCTGATTTAAAGGCACTAAATAAATAAATGCAATCAGAAGTCCTGATAAATAGTCAAATGCTGAAACAGTTATTACACCAACTCAATTATTATTAATATCTCTTTAAAAAAAAAGGAGTTCTTTGGAGTTTGGAATATGATTTAAACTAATTAATAGAATCATTGATATGTCGGATTGCAGGGAAATTCCATGCTACCAAAGAAGAGGCTATTAAAGCGTTATATGTGAATTTTGAAGTATATAGAGTTTGTTCCACTGACGAAACTTTCTGACTTTCCTGGGTTACAAGAACATTTCATTATGGAAAGAAGTTTGGCAAAATCATTAGCAAATTTCTTTTATCCCAGACTTCAATTAATTTGATCTTGGAGATTAGAAACCATTCAGGTTCAATAAGTATTTGCTCATTATGTATCTATCAGGCTCAATGAAAATGCAGGATAGAAATGCTACATACACCCTGTCAACTCTGAAGCTGACCTGACCGAAGCCATCTTGAAAGCTTCAGTGTTGCCACAGTGAAGCTGAGGGGTAGGGAGGGTGGATTTGAGATAGCTGGGATTTTGTAGCCAAAACAAAATACTTTCTCTTGGGAACCAAGGACATTCTCACACCTGGTCAGAGGAAGGCAGAGTGATGTCACCAGGCAACCAGACAGCAGTGTGATTGGACCATGTGATTGTTTTGAGAATGTGACAAATATTTACTTTTAATTAGGTGAAAACCACAGGAACCTTCAGAGTCACTTTTCACCAGATCTGTGCCAATATGATATATTCAATAAAGCTATTCTTGGAGGAATCTACCTGCCTTGGAGTTTTGCTTGCTAAGGGTCTATTACTTGGAACCCTGACACAAATCTTGATAAAATTATTTGAGGAAGACAGAGAAGAATATCTCTTTTTTTGCAAGTTGTGTACAGAGGCTACAGTTGAATGATATAACTATCTAATTTTTGTTTCCTGCAGTTCATTCCAGGAAAAAGGAAGAAAATTAGAAGATTCAGTCTCTCTAAATAAATGTAAACATCATATAAGCAATACAGGTTTATGTACTTATACACACCTGTTGTTTTAATTGTCCCTTTTTCCTTATTATTGCTTTTTACTAACATCTTAGAGTTGTCTTTTGCTTGCTTGATAACCCAGTTACTTTTTTTTCTCTACATCCCGAGATTGTCTTCTATCTGACCACAGCAATTATCTTCTACCTTATCCATTGACCTAACTTGGTTCATATTTTCACATCTGTTTTGGATACTTTCACTTTGCTGTAATTTTAGATGTTATTGTATTTAATATAATTTCAGTGTTTACATTATAATTTAATATAAGCTGCATTCTGGACCTCATTTATAGATATTAGTTAGGTTGTTTTACAAATGTATTTTAACTCTGCTTTAATTCTATTTTGTTCATTATGACAAAACATTACATAGACCATTATGTACTGCTCTGTGACTGCAATGAAATTGAATTGAATTGAATCACAACAGTTGTTTTAGGTAATTTTGTAAACTTCACTTTTAAATTTTCCACTCATTCTTGAGTCACACATTAAAATGCCTATATACAAATCCACTCAGTGTCAGGCATAAAGGATCAAGACTTTTTAAGTTAAATTGTAATTCAAAAGATTTGATCAATTCCTATACACAAGTACGTAGTCAACTAAAATTCAGTATTAAATTGATGCCAGATAAGGGTCAATAGCATTTAAGAGGATAATACTTGGACCATTTTTGGCAACATGGGGATTCTAAGCATGATGACATGCTTAACTCCACCCCTCCATCTGCTTTTCCTCTTCAGCCAGGGCACATAGTAACCATCCTTACTTGGTTTTGTTTTGTTTTGGTCTATATCATCAAACTGACTTCAATGTCCTGGCTTAAGTTCCATTGCAAAGAAAAATGTATTTCAAAGAACAAACAAAGACCCTGGAATGAATTTTAAAAACAGGAGATTCAAGATTTTAATTTGAAGAATGAGGTTGTTCATTATAATCTTAAATTCTGAAATGCAAGCAGCCTACTCACATAATGGTCACAGAACCCAATTTATTTTTAAACATCCAACTGGGCATTTTTGTAGAGAAGACTTTAGCCCTGGGCATCAGGAACCAATGGAGTTAACCAACATTTGGGATCTTCTTGGTGTTTTTAACACACAGCAGTACTGTGCTGGGTAGCATCCCCTGAAACAATGTTATGGTCCTGAGGGCTGATTGCTTTGCCCAGTTAGAGCTTTCTGCCTCATCCAATCTAGGATATAAAAGAAAAAGAAAAAGAGGCACAAAAAAAAAAATCAACCTGGTTTCCACCCAATTGTGTTGCCAGATTCAACAGAGACATTTCCATATGGTTCAGTACAAGTTGGGCAATTTATTTGGGATGCAGTAATAAATAGAATCTCCTAGGATTCGATAGGTAGTTCATCCAGGAACTCGCCTGCCATCTCATCATGAGTGGATCAGAATGAGACATCAGGAAAAAGGAATAAATAGTGCAGCCATTTTAATTGCACTGAGAATATGTTGGCATGCATGCTAAATAGCAGTGTGTACACACATGCAGTTTAGCTTAGTTTCAAGAGGACAACAGCTCTCTGCTTTGAATGCACACTCTTTTCTCTTTTGCGGGAATCTCATTGTAATCAAAACATGTGCCAGCAGTTTGGAATCGGAGCAGGGTTGTTGCAACTGTCCTTCCTATAAAATATTGACCTCTAATTTCATTGAGGAGGTTTTAAAGGCTCCCATCACAATACTTTAGCTCTACTACTAACTAAATAGAGGAGCAGACAATACTAATTCTCTTAACAGAGTAGATCTCAAATTAAATATGTCAGCGGTCCAACTGCCGATCCCAAAAAAATTACCAAGGGGCATACAGACATACCACACGCACACTCACACACTCACACACTCACACATACACACAAACACGCACATTTCCTCCACATAATGTCAATTCCACATGATTTCATCAGCAGCACTGTACAGAAGAAGCACTGTATTTGTGCTCCCAACAATAATTTTGCTGAGCGCTACAAATCTGATTTAGAAAGAATGGTACAGACAAGAAGATCAATGGCATGAGCTGCCTTTTTGCAATTTCTAAATTTGCAGCATGATTGCATACTTTATGGAAAGAATGCCAGGCATAGGTAGCAGAATAACTAAAGCACCAATGGCTATGTTATAGTTGGGGAGGCTCTTTTACAACCCTATAGCTTGTGAGAAAGCATCCCAGGAACAGCACCAAGGTTTAGATTTTTCTTCTTAAGGTCAAGGATGGTCACATCCATACAGGGGTGTCAAACTCAATTTCAATGAGGGCCTCATCAGGGCTGTGGTTGACCTCTGGGGGCCGGGCAGGTGTGACTGACTGGGTGGGTGTGGCCAGCTTGACGCCGCTCACTGGGCGTGGCCAACTGCATGGGCATGGCCAGGTTGACACCACTCCCCAAACCGCTGGCATGTTTCCTCTTTGCATTGGGTAGCCCGGGCCAAAGCCACCCTGGCCCAATGTTTCCTCTTCACATTGGGTAGACTGGGCCGGAGCGACACAGGCTGCTCCCTTACATTTTCCAGGACAGCCCCACGGGCCAGATCTAACCACATCTTGTGTTTGACACACACACACACACACCTGCATTCATAGGAGGAGAATTTTAGCATTTAATTTATCCCCCTTCTACCTTTGCTACCAGGGTAATGAAATATAAACACGGCCCTGAGAATGGGCAAGAGACAAATGAACCATTCAGAGAAGAAGAGTCTGAAGAAAAATTACTCAGCCCTGGGCAAGAAGATAGCCTAAGAAAGAAACTCAGAATAACCTATCTAGTGGACCACCATTAAGTATGAGCCAGAAATGAGCTGCAGTTGCCAAAAAAGTCAATACAATCCAGGGGTGCATCAAGAGAGAGATAGCATCGGGATCACAAGAAGTGATAGCATCACTTTATACTGCCCTGGTGAAACTGCACATGGAATATTGCATCCAGTTCTGGCCTCCATGAGAGACCCTAGAAAGAGTGCAGATAACACTCCCAAAGATGATAAGGGGTTTAGTATTGTCTAGCCTACCAAAGAGATGTATTAGGGGGACATGATAACTGTCTTCTAGCATTTGAGGATCGGCACAAAGAAGAGGGAATTGACTTATTCTCCAAGGCAACAGAGGGCAGGCAAGAACTAATGGCTGGAAGTGTGTTAAAGAGAGATACAACCTAGAGTTAAGGAGAAATTTTCTGACAATGTGAGCAATTAATCAATGGAATAGCTTGCCCCCTGGAGTTGTGGTGCTTCATCGTTGGAGGTTTTCAAAAAATAGATTGAACAATTATTTGATTGGAATGGTATAAGGCTCCTGCCTTGAGCAAGGGGTCCCTTCCAGCCCTGTGATTTTTATTGTTCCATGGCCTATAACAATGAAATCTGTTTCTGTTCTTGCTCCTGACTATGCCAATGTCCCTTTATCTACTTTCCCAGTCAGATGTTTGGTCTTCTCAGCCTTCAAAGGTGGATAGTGGGAAAGTAGATGAAGGGACATTGTAGAGATAGATAAGGAAAGGAATATAACTCTCTAAATGGAAAAAGAAGTTAGAGAGCTGTTCTAATTTTATTCCCTTCCACTGAGTGCAGTATTCAAAGGCTGAGGGTTCTTTTCCTCTCCCCCCACCCCCTTAAGCCTTGAAATACAGTGAATATTTCCCTTCTGTGCTTCTGCCCTGTCATTCTGCAAGCTATCAAAGCTTTAGGGCTTGACATAGCACTCCAATTTTGAAACACTCCCAAAAAGCAATAGGTTTGCTCTGCCTGGTTAAATCCCCTTCCACTGATCTGGAAATGAGTTCCATTGCATTTGATGCTGTAAATGAGATAATTTAAGCACTTTCTCTCTCTCTCTCTCTTCATTGTCTTCAATTTACCATGCCTCACAATACTGTTTATTATGACTGTGCAAAGCAAGCCAAAGGCACAGATGGGACTGAATTTGGATCATGGGAGCTCCAAACCATTGTCAGATGGTAAGATTTACCATGGCAGCCATGAGTCAACATCTAACTGAAGGATGAGATACACATTCACCCTTGGCAAGGTCAAGATGTGCCACACCATGTCTGATTAACTGCAATTCAAGCCATGTGGCGATCATACAAACGTGGTGGAAACTAAGCCAAGTGCATTTCTAATAAACACGTTAATCCAGACAGGGTCAATCTACGATTGACAGGGATCCCTGCTCCAGTATTGTCATGATCGGACAGGGTGACATAGGTTCAATATTAACTTTCATTCACAATTCTCCCATCTATAAAATGAATAGGTCTGTATTATTATTTTTTCTTATTTATACCCTAGAGCAGAGCTGTCAAACTCCCAGCCCATGGCCGGATGCGTCATGCGCTGGCCACGCCCATGTCCGGTTTAGCGAAGGGGAAAAAAGTCCCAATATGTCATGACACCACCATGATGATGTGGGTTTGACACCCCTGCCCTAGATTATCTTCAATAAAGCTTATTGCAAATGAAGTGCTGTTCAAAGGATTAATAATAATGATAACTTAGAAGAATAAAACTTGGAGGTTTTTAAGAAGAGATTGGACAAATATTTGCCTGACATGGTATAGGGAATAGGTTGAATTAACAATAACAGAATTGGAAAGGACCTTGGAGGTCTTCTCATGTAATCCCCTGCACAAGCAGGAGACCCTTCGGGGCAAACAACTATCTAAATGACTATTAAAAACTTCCAGTGTTGGAGCACCCACAACATCTGAAGAAGAAGCCATTTCACTGGTTAATTGTTCTCACTGCCAGGAAATTTCTCCTTAATTCTAGGTTGCTTCTCTCCTTGAGCCATCCATTGCTTCTTGTTCTGCCTTGAACTAGAAGACTTCCAAGTCCCTTCCAATTCTAGTATTCTGTATAGAGTTAGGGGGGAAAATCCGCTCTCTTCTCATGCACTCAGGCACAAGAGAAAATGGGATGATGCTCATATATCAAACCTAGCAGAAAAGCAAATGTTTGTAATTCAACATCTTTGCAAATTTCGCTTTAAGCCTTGGACAGTCTCCATTTGGTGCAGTGGGGCATTGGCCCAACGTATCCACATTTGCTGGAAGATTTTGATTGAGGCAGTTAACCATTCAGTTTACCCAGATCTAAGCTGTAAGTTGACAGTAGAGCCCTGTTCCTTTGTTAGAGGCAGCTTTCCCTCACAGGTGCAGATCACTGGGAATCAACAGAAGGTAGAGAGCCTTGGATCCTAACGCTGAAAACCAGGGCTTTCAAACTCAGGTGTGTGGTAATTATTACCGCATATTTCTGCATCTAAATCTAACATGTTTGAAGCCAGATTGTTGACTTTGTGTTTCATGTTTTAGTTTTCAGCTTCTAGAACATTGTTTCTCAACAACATTAAGATATGCGGACTTCAACTTGCAAAACTTTCTCCAGTCACTGAATTCAAGAGCCAATTTTCAGATGTCAGGGACATAAAGGAATTCCTCTATCCCTGCATGCAAGAAAAATGCTAGCCACAAGTAAAATATGGCTTGCTTTTATACTTCTTCTAAAGGGGGAGGGGGGGGAACCTACAAAAGAACCTGGGTGGGCAAGGAGGCTGTTGCATTTGCTCTTTAAAAATGCACAGACTAATTAAAGGGTCTCTTCCAGCTTTGTTTTAACTTTTAAAAACCTCCTGTGTTGACAGCCAGACCAAACTCTTTGCAAATAAGAGTCTTCCTTTTCTTCTTTTGAGAAGTATGTATGTATGTATAGCAATAGCAATAGCACTTAGGCTTATATACCGCTTTATAGTGCTTTACAGGCATATCTAAGTGGTTTTACAGAATCAACATAGTGCCCTCAACAATCCAGGTCCTCATTTTACCGACCTCGGAAGGATGGAAGACTGAGTCATCCTTGAGCCTGGTGAGATTTGAACTGCCAAATTGCAGGCATCCGGCAGTCAGCAGAAGTAGCCTGCTGTATGCACTCTAACCACTGTGCCACCGTGGCTCACTCCATACACCATGGTATGTATGTATGTATGATTTTCCTCCTTTATCATTTTTACGAAAAATTAAAGGCAGTGAACATATCTAATGCTCCTTCCTCCTCCTCCTGTGAGGTGAATTGGGCTGAGAGAGAAAGATTGGCCCAAAATTACCCAGCTGACTTTCAAGGCCAAGGCCGCACTAGAACTCACCGTCTCCCAGTTTCTAGCCTAGTGCCTTAAACACTAGACCAAACTGGCTCTCAAATTTCAAACTTCCTGGAATTGCTAGGCAAAAAAGACTCTCTGAAAAGATTCAACAGCCCTTGCCTGATTTCCTTTATAGAAGATCTGCTCTTTCCACCCTTGAGAAGATCTCATGGATGCCTTCAGTGACACCTTCAGGCATTTTTGGAATCCCATCAGCACATGTCTTGAAAGGTGAGATTAAGCAATAAATGAAAATATTCAAGTCAGTAATGAAGAAAGTTTGCAACTTATATAAATGTGGGACAGTCTCATCAACATAGGTGTAAGGTTTGCTATACAATACAAGGACATGCGGTTTTAAACGTTTAGAGATGAAAGGCCCTGAAAATATCTTCTACCAAGCCAAAGTATTATACCGGAACACATCACTCCAGTACCTTTGCAGCACCATGTGCAGACTCCACTTTGATTTCCAGACTGTTCTTTGTCTGTTACCATAGCAATTTTTGCCTCATTACAGTCCTTATGAACTTGTTTACCATCCCAGGGATAACACTTCCAATTCCAAGCTGAATATCAGAGTTCTGTGCGGCCCATCTGTGCCTGATCTGATCAGCACTTCCAAAATAATACATTGGCAGGTCATTGTAACTTTGTCTACCTCGGAAGCTAAAAGCATCGCTTAATAATTCTTAATTTCTCGGAACAAAATGGATGGCAATTTGGAGCCAAGCCATTTCTTCAGGCTGCCCCAGCCGTCCTTTGATACTCAGTAGAGAATTTCAGCTTCCTCCATCCCCTCACTCTGGCTACATTAAACGTAGATTTCATACTGGACGAGGACCACATAGGTGGAGTGATCAATTTCAGGGAGGCCCTACTGGGGGGAAAAAAACAACCCTGGAAAATGATGATATTTTGATATGATATATTGCTTATTTTGAAAAATCTTTTAGATCTTTTGTCTAAAAAGGCCTTTTCTCCACATACTGCACGCTATCATGGTATTTAATAGTCATTTATCCAAAGCACATCACTTGTCTAAGAACTGGGAAGATCACCATTCTGAAATAAGTTTGGAAACTCCTCCTTAGGTGACAGGTTTTTTTTCTTTTTTAAAAAGAAAAAAAAGAAAAGCTAAACACGTTTCAATCAGATTTGCAGAACTTCTCAGAAACCTGTTCACCCATCTGTAACCGTTTCTCCATTTTCTATCAACAAAATGAGATTATTATTATTTAAATCAAATAAAAGTGGATTATTCAAACTACCTATGTCATAAAATAAATATTTCTTCTTACTTACACATGCAGAGGATGGAATTTAGAAAGACGAGTAGGCACTGGATTTGATAAATCCTGGATTTAGAATTGAATAGGATTTTTTAAAATTTGTTTTATTTAATTATTTGATTCTCCTCCTCCTCCTCCTCCTCCTCCTCCTCTGTGGATGGTTTTGTTCTGCTCTGATCTGGGACCTTACTGGTCC
>JANHFL010007645.1:183863-194161 GCA_032468155.1 Oxyrhabdium leporinum
AGCCAAAACAAAATACTTTCTCTTGGGAACCAAGGACATTCTCACACCTGGTCAGAGGAAGGAGGAGTGATGTCACCTGGCAACCAGACAGTGGTGTGATTGGACCATGTGATTGATTGTTTTGAGGAAGTGACAGACTTTTACTTTTAATTAGGTGAAAACCATGACAACCTTCAGAGTTGGTTTTCACCAAATATGTGCCAATATGATATATCCAATAAAGCTATTCTTTGAGGAATCTATCTGCTTCGGAGTTTTGCTTGCTATGGGTCTATTACGTGGAACTCTGACACACATATCTAATCATTCAACTTGCTCAGCAAATTTGAGGGATAGAATACATAATTCTTCTTGGATTGCACTACTCTAAAATAGAAGCTCAATGGTTCTGCAATATTTTCTTTGTTGCCTGTTAGTCTGGGCTGATAGTCTACATTTTTTATTTTCTTCCTTTTGTTTTAAACCAATATAAATTAGGTGTTTTTATTGTCCTTGGCATCTTTTGCCAAGTGCAACACTTACTCAGCTGTTACATTTTCTGACACCATCTCTGCAGTTATGTCTGTTTTGTGGCAGAAATGGCAAATACTTCAAATATTATTGACTGATTATGTTTCCTCAGGTCCTGTGTTGACTCTTAGTGATCATAATGAGAGATCCTTTCCAAAACAATCTATCACAAACCTGGTCTTTCAACAGTGCACCCATAGCTACCATAAATAATCCTATCCATCCTGCTGTTGGTCACCCTGTTTTCTTTATTGCCACTTACTCAGCATTATGAACTAAATTTTTGCATACGGGCTACAAAATATGATAATTTAAGCCTTGTCATTTATGCTTCTTCTTGGAAGGCACATGCTAAATTTTGAAACCCCCCCAATAGAGGATATGGCTTTGAGATTTCTATCAGAAATTAAAATATCTCTGAGCAATATAAATTATACCTAGTACTCAAACGTCTCCTTTCAGTGGTCATTTTTGTATTAGTCTTGTCTACTTGCCCCAATTCTTGAGATGGAACATTTGCCATTTCGTTTTTCTACTATTTTGCTAAATGTAAAGTAAGTACCTCTGCATTCTCTTTTAAAACTTAATAAGACTTTACTGCTTCTATCATAACTCCATAATTGAATGTGTGTAATGATTCTTAGAGATGGGTGGTCTACAGCTGGCACAGATGGCCAGTGTGCTGGTGTATAAATGACCATTTTATAGATGGATAATGTACTAGAGCCATAATTCTTTATTGCCGATGGTTACTGCTCTCGATCATGACCCTGGGATATTGAGAGTCAGTTTTTAATATCACAACCATTTAGAGAGGTTAATGGACTAGGTTTTGCAGCTTTTGACCTTTGGATACTGAGAAGAGGGAGGTTATATTGTGCTAGAAAACTATCTTTTTATTTATCTCAGATGTCAGAGATAGAGCAAGTTATTCTTACTCAAGGCTGGCGTTTTGGACAAAAGGGCAGATTAGTGAATGTGTGCGTTTGTATGTTTATCATTTATAGATGCAAGGAGAAAGAAAAAAATAGTCAGATGGTTTATCCTTTTAAAATGAAATGCTTACCATATATGCACAGTAGCTCTTGTCAATGATTCTGAGAAAGATTTATCACATAGGAGGAGGTAGCCATTTTGCTTAAGTGCTGGAGAGGCTCCCTCATTTCTTTTGCATTGGGAACAATGGTGGCAAGTTTTGGGCAGCAATTTTATTGCTAGTAAGAACATTGACATCAACCTGGTAACAGCAACATTGAGTAAAAGACAATGGTCTTATCACAACTCCTAGAGAATGAGACAGAACCAGATTTTTAAAATATGTTGGATAAAAACTGTGCTTTCTGTTCATCTTGAAGAAGAATGATGTACATGTTGCCTCCTGAATATATTGCCATAGACAGCTCCAGCATCCCTAATTAGCAGCCAAACTAGCCATGGTTGTTGTAAGTTGCAGCTCAAAACTATTTGGAGGTCCACAGCTTTAGTTATTCTATTATTCATCAATAATTTCTTTCTTAGACCAATGTGATTGCTTCCTCTGTTCAACAAATTCCACAATCTCACAGAAGTAAAAGTACAGAAATGTCCCAATGGATTTAACATGGATTATCTTCCTGGGGAGTCTTCATTAAACTATATAAACTCTTTGTTTACACTCACTTAACCAATCCTTACTTGGAGAAACAATTAGTTACATATTGTGAAGTATAATGGATGCAGCAACCAGAATAATTATTTCCATTGTTCTGCCAATAAAGAATTCTATTCTATTCTATTCTATTCTATTCTATTCTGTTCTGTTCTGTTCTGTTCTGTTCTGTTGTTCTGTTGTTCTGTTCTGTTCTGTTCTGTTCAGTTCTCATTGATGAAATTTCTACAGCTTTCCATTGTTTTACTTTTAAATACTTTGATATAAGGCTCTGCTAGTTTTTGGTTGGGAGTATGATTGGTTAATTTACAGAACTTGTTAAGACTGGTGCTCTATAATTTTTTTCTAGTGATGCTATGAATTCTAAAGATTGGAGTGCCTTCTTTTGCATGGTTGCAAAATGAGGAAAGAACCAATCTAAATAGTGAGTGTGATAGAGCTTTTCTCTTTCATCAAAGTCAGCCAGCGACAATGGAAAAAAAGCATTTTCTTATTTCACTAAAGGTCAATATAATTTGGGGAGGAGAGGATGACACAGATAGTATAGCACCACATATTACCAACCTGCCTCTTGCTGCTATTCCACCTGCAGAAGTGGTATATAATAATGGTTGTAAGTTGTAATAGTGGTAAAGCAATTCATCATGTAACTCACCCAATTTATCTTTTTTTGTGTTTTGCAGCAGTTGTAAAGCAAATATGTTCATTAAGCAAATGTTACATTTGTAAAGAGAACTCATTGTTCATTATGAGCCAATTTTTGTCAGAAACCAATGCCAGTTTCTGGCAAAAAAAAATCTTTATAAATTGTGATCATGGGATCACAAGATGTTGCAAATGGCTGTAAATGTAGGCTGGTCGCCAAGTTCCCAAAATGCAGACATATGACTATTGGGGGGGGGGCAGCTGTTGGAACTGTGGGACCAGGTCATAAGTAGGTTTTTTTGGGGGGGGTATCCATCGTAACTTTGATCAGTCATAAGCTGCTGACTACCTGTATCTTCCTTTTTAGTAACTGAAAAGATCAGAAGAATCAGCCCTTCTTTAATAGCTATAGCAATTTTTTATTTTTTTATTTTTTCTCCTTTACATTTTATTGTTAAATATTAAGACAAGGGGATTGTAAGATTCAGTTTATCTCTTTTGTGGATGACTTTACATCTAGCTCAGTGCAAGATGTACATATTAGTTAAATATAAATAATGTTAAGGTGAGGCTTCATTCATAGGATAAAATATATGGTGTGCCAGCATTGCAACTACTCAGAGCTGGGGCTTCTACTAAAATGGAGTGAAGCATAAGAAACCACCCACTCTGAAGAGCTACAGAATCAAAAATAGAAAACATGGTGATGAGGGTATTTGCAAAGGGCTGAGACTGGGAAGAGGACAATTGATGTGACAATAGATGTGCTTCTCCTCCCATCCCATATGTCCTGTCAGTTTTGCACAAGGGAATAATCTAATGTGTTACATATTATATTTGCAAGCACATCCACACATATCTTCAACAATCCTTTCCATCCCCCCCCCCCTCTTCTTTTGCTTAATGCATGTGACAAAGTAACAATCATGTGAAGAAAATAGCATGTGGAAAGAAAAATGACTCGTCAGGACTATTATATAGTTCTACATTTTTCTAGCATGTTAGTGCCTTCTTTCCTTCCTTCCTTCCTTTCTTTCCTCCCTCTCTCTAAATTTCTTTTAGTATGTTTTTGCTTAACTGCCTTCAGGCTCTTTTATCCTGTTCATGCTTTTAAACATGTTTTTACATAGTTATATTGCCTGTCACAAAACACAGTTCTTGTTAGTACATTGCATGCCATTGCTTCCAGTTATGTATCCTCTCTCTGCACGCCTCTTCCACCCCTCCCGTTTTTTCCTTTTCCCTATTCTCCTTTGTTTGCCCAGCACTCTTTCATTCCATACAATACAGCATTTCAGTTCTTGCAATAAATGCCTTCATGTGGAGCAGTTCAACTAGGAGAGAATGTTATTAGACGGTGCTCTCAGGCAGCACACCTTCACACAATCAATACACATTCAGAGCTCTGTTCATTCCCTTTTTGCTTAAATTCCCTGCAAAAGTGCAAGGGAAGCAGCAGAGGGTATCATCAATCATGGGCCACAGTGACATACGCTGAAGCCTGACCAATGCTGAGATGTTTTAATAAGGCATCCATTAAAACCCTCAAATAAATTGCAATTTTAAAACAGAACATGATACAGACCAAGTTTTCCTCATCCATCTTCTGGCATGTCATGTAATGTAATTGCACTGTTAATTTATCCAAGAACTTTCTCCATACACAGTTTCATCAGCATTGCTTAATTTCCCTGAAGAGTTTGTGTGTGTGTGTGTGTGTGTGAGAGAGAGAGAGAGAGAGAGAGAGTATGTGTGTGTGCTGGTGGTGGGGGGGCATGCACACAAGTATTGCTGCTTCAGGGGTGTAGAGTAATGTTTCTGCTTAGCATGGCATTAGCCAGAGAGCTAATCAAACATCTGAAATGTCTGACACTTCGTCAATGGACAATTCAGCTTTGTGTTGTTGCCTTACCAACTCTAGCCTAGAGCAGCCCCCTCCACTTGCCTTTTGCTTCCTGCCAAACTTTCTGTGGTTTATGCCCCTCCAGAGTGGGGTCATTCAATGTGCCTGTGGATCTCATCAATACCTATTGACCAATGAGTTTAGGGACCATTTAAGATCGCAAAGCATTGGCACACAGTCCTGATTTTGTTTCTCAAGCTTAGGACACATGTGTAGAGCTTTGACAAGGATAAGGAAAGTGAGAAGCTTGAAATCAATACCAAAGAATGAAAAAATATTGCTATAGAAGAATGTCAAAGTGATTATGCTTGCTCTCCTCTCCCTGTTTTATTTTTTAAAATCTGGAAGAGAGACAGAGGCAGGGGGTGTCGTATAGATTTCTTTGTCTTCCATGCATAAATCTAAAAATAAGTAATGTAATTCCTCATGTAAAGTTGCGTCAGCAGATTTTCCACTTTTATTTATTCTTTTTGCCCCCCTTAATCAATTCTTTATCTCTTTCTGCTATGAAAGAAATAGTCAGGAGGCATAAAATAAGATTTGCCATGTACATGCCATTAAATCTGCACTGCTGCTTTAGCAATAATGCCATCTAGGTATTGGTTTAAATCTAATAAATGCCCGCTCAAGAACATCAAAAGGTATGCAGACAAAGAAAACTTAAACCAGACAATATTTCTGGGTATCAAAAGGCAATAGACAAAGACAATTAAAAACAACAACCTCTCCATGTTATCTTCCAGAATATTCAACTATTTTTCAATGTAGGTGTTCCAAAAGTCAAACGATAGTTCATTGCCTTTAGTTATACACCAGAGTCCACCTTGTGTCAAAATATTGCCAGTAAACATTGGATTTACAAAATGCTCATCTTCAGGCAAATCTCTCTTAATTTGCACAAAGACACAGACCAGCTCATGCAGTCCTGTCTACTTTTTTTGAAGGTCTCCAAAAGGTGAAACAGCCATATTTTGCTAATCTTAAAATTTGTTTCAGTAGTCATTAACATTTTCATCCAAGCGACCACACAAGAAAAGTCTTCTTCCCTTAACCATAGAAGCAATTCAGGGGAAAAAAAGAAACAACATAATGATCAGGTCCATATGGAATAGAAGCATTTTTATCTTACATTTTGGAAATATCCGGAAAGTCTAAAAAAAAGTGAAGCATTCATAGTTGTGGCACATTGGCCTATTAATGGGGTTCTTTGTTTTCAAGTACTTATTCCATGTGGTGTTTTGATTTCTTCTCTTTGAGCACTTTCTTGAACTGATTTATAATTCCAGCATCTCATGGTGACCTGTGCAGTGTTTTCATTAATTCAACCCCCGTTATGTAATTAAAGGCTGCTTGAATTTCTTATTGGCTTAAACTCTCTTCTTAACTCTAGTCTGTGACCCCATGTTTCTGAGATACTAAAATTGTCCAGGACGTACCATGAATAACCTTGTTTTAACCACTAAATTACCTGTGCCTGAATTCAATTTGAGGCTTAACTATAAAGACGAAAACCTCCCTATATGTTTACATTTGGAACACAATGCATGACCTTTAAAAATCTCCTAATGTTACTATTCACCCAGTGAGGTAAAGCCATATGTCATTGGTAAGTGATATAAGTATAGATTTAAGTTTATCTAGATACGCAGACTCCTTCCATTGTATTTCTTGCCTATTGATGTCTTATTAAACATTTATTTTCCCAGTTGACATGTTCAAATTTTTAAGGCATCCATATTTTCTCCTTATAAACACACACCCTCCCCCCCCCACACACACACACTTTAATGGATCCAAAGCTTAACAAAGCCAACGATTCTTCAGGGTACAAATTTCCTATAGTGACTGGACTTTTGAAAAAAATCCTTAGCATATATCTATAAATGAGCCAGCATGTCTCCCTCTCCCCAACATGATATTTCTAAGCTAATCTCAGGAGAAAACTATATACATTACATAGCATAAAACTGAACTCTTGACCAATCTTCTGTTAGCTTGCACCAATTCTCATGCTAATTTTCTATCATACCTGCAGTGTTATGAAAGTCATATTTTATCTGTTTGGTTATTTGCAGTCATGTAACAGCTGAAAAGGGAATATAACCACCACTCACTTTTTATAGTGGGGGGTCATAGTATTTGCCTGACCCTTTTTTCCTGATCCTATTGAATTTCCTATACAAAGGAAATGAAAATGCTTTATATTTAATAGTGGGAGCATATAAACCAGAGTTTGATTATTGCATGTACTACTGGGTGAGAACTTTTCAAGGAAAATACAGATTGCTTTATATAAGCTTAGGGGACAAGGAAAAAGGAAACATATGGATTTAACAAATGAAGCAGGAAACATTAGAAAGAACTCAGCCAAATATTGTTGCTCGTTTTCTTAACATTAAACTACCAACAAATTTCACCTGGGGTTGCCAACCTCTTTTTTCTTCATTTTTTAAAAAGGCTTTTGAATACTTGCTGTCTATCAGTCTAGAAATATAAGCAAGGTAAGTTTTTCTTGGCATCTTGTTAAAGAGATGAAAAGCTTAAATCATTAAATGTAATGCTGTGCTGAAATCCATCTGCAATTTCCTACCAAATTCTTCCACTGTTTGAGGAACTTGTGCTTGTTGTTGTTTTTTAAAAAGCTCATTTTCAAGTACTTTCATGTTTCCTAAAGATTTCTTTGGGTGTTGTTTTTCAGGTGGCAGTACTGCTAATAGTGTTCCGTTTTCTGTTTTACCCATTCTAATAGCCTCTAAGACTACCTCTACTTTTTGATCTGTAGATAGTGATCAAAGTTTCTCCTATGGTTTTGGTGACACATATAGAAAAACAGGCAGAGTTTTAATTACACTGTTGCAGCTGTCATCTTGATGTTTTTGAGCTTACCCTAAAAGAAGAAAAAAATAAAAGACAGGTGTTTTGAGAAAACTGTTTAAAAACTTACTTGAATCCTGAATTTAAAATTGTATATTTTAAATGTTTCAGCATTGTTTTTAATCTCCTGCAGCCTATAATGAGAGGAAAAAATAAGTAAAGGTGAGATGTATGAACATAACTCTGTTTGTGCAATATTTTTTCATAATTTGGATTAATTTACCCCTCTGAGCCAGAATTCTGAACTTGGACTGTAAATCAATTTAGACCCATCATAGTGCCCAATAAGATCAGATCAGTCCAGACTGTGTCAATCTTAATTTGAAGATTCATTAAAAATAATTATTTTATTACTGCACATGTTTAGCAAAGTCTAAAAAAATATCCTACCCCTCACTAAGTTTGAAATAGACTGGTTTGTACCAATCTACTCTGTCTTCACACTAATCAGAAGCTTTGCCTGACCATTTGGGATTGCATAAAACTGGATAAGAAGTAAAGGATAGGATACTGTGCCCTTTTTAAAAAAAAATCTCAATAAAGGTCACAGCATATTAAGCAAACAAATGGGCAAAACAACCCCTCCTCATTTTTTTTGCTAGCCTTATTTCCAATTTTCAATTAGAACTTCAGGGCTTAAATGGCTAATCTTAACCTTAATCAGCTAAATCTAGAAAAAAAAATCTACAGGGATTAATTTTAGATAGAAGTTAATTGCTAGGCTAGCACACAGACTTGAAATATGAATTACAAAATACTTCTGAGAAAAGCCACAGGACAAAAACTCATGGAAGGCCAGATTAGAAATGAAGTTGAACTGGACTCAGTATAGCTTTTCTCTAGAACTGAGAAAAACTTCTCAACATTGTCCCATTTTATTTATGGATTGCAAGTATATTTGAATCTAATACATAAGTCCTATAGATATTTTGACCTCATTTGGACACTGAATAATTTTGAATAATTGGTTATCACCCAGAAATTGGAAAAGAGTATTTGATATTCCAAAGGCAACACCCAATATTATCATTTTAATGTATTATCACTGGAGTACATGGTAATTGAAGAATATCTTAACTCTGATAAAATCTAAAACAAAAATAAGGATTCCATTCATTCAATTAATAAGTATTAATAATTAATAATATGTATTGGTATTATTACTATTCTTTTTTCTTTAGCAGAAATAATCTGTTACATAGAATCCAGCCTTTAACTTTATTTTGGAACATTTAAAATAACAAGGCACACTTTTATGTACTGTTATAATGGAAGTTGCCAAAAAGAAATTCACTTCTTTCCTGCCAGGCGCTATTATTTTTTTCTGTTTCTCCAGCAGATTCGTACTATGTTCCACTTGAATGATCTAAGCATCTAAACATCTGTTCTATTCCGAGGCTCTGGGATTACACATAATAAAGAGCATACCAGGAAAAGCCACCAAAAACAAAGTGAAAATCTTCCAAATGTTTTCATTTAAATGTCCACAGATATCAATCAAGTGCTGTTTCTTCTACCGGAGACTTCAAGAATGCTTAGTTTGCAGTATAATTGCTGAATATAATTTTATGGCACAATACAAGTTCTGGTTTTCTTTGGCAGTTTGTAATCTCGATCAGAAATCAATACGTTTATTACTAGTGCACATCCCTATTTGTAGGCATGCTATTGAAGGGTACAGAGGGATTCTACAAACCAGATGTTTGTATACTGTTTGGTTGGGAAAGGAGGCAAGGAGATATGGGTGTCTTTAATAATGAAAGGCAATTGTGAGCTAAACTGGCATGACTCTCCATAGTCCAATTTCAATTTTCTGGCCCATTGGGATTTTTCTTCCCTAGCTAGAAGAAATGAGAGAGGCAGGAGGATAAAATAACAGGGACTCCATTTTTACTTCAGCTTCATCTGATACAGAACACTCTATGGAACTGCATTCCTATATGATGAAAAATCAGTACTAGAGTTGCCTATTCGTAAAACCACAGCCAATCTAGTATGACCACTTGTTATTCTCCATGTACAGATGTAGTTAGACATGCCCATAAGGACTACTGCAGGAAAAGCAGAACCCTAGCAGAACCCCAGCGAGCCTATCTGCATGATGCTTAAAAAACCTCAATTGCTATTCAGAGTTTCCCTGAGGCACTATGGAAATGACACAGAGAGTAAGAGAAATGGAGAGAACAAGGGAGAGTTCTGTTCATAACTACTGAGCAGAAAAATCCACCAAATCCATAAATTTGCAACCAAGAAATATGGAAGAAAGAAGATGGAAGGTAAAGTCTAAAAATGTGAAGTTGTATATGCATATCATTTATATATGGATCTTTTTACTGTCCTTATTATAGCAGGGCACTATTTTGGTTGTTCAGAGTTGATGTTTGACATTTAAAAAAAAAGTTTCATAACCAAATTTGCATCCCCAGTATAATTTCTATTTTTCTCTTTTCTTTACATAACAACTCCTTTTTATAGCTAGCTTTGGGACTCATGTTATTTTTTTCAGTTATATCTCGGACAATTAAATGGTTTATCTCCCAGTACGACAGTTTCCACTAGGCTCCATTCACAATCATACCCACCCACTAGAAATATTTGCAGTTTGTCTTTATGCCCATTGTAGGAATAGAGTGGGAAAATTATTATTTATTTATTTATTTATATTTTATATTTATATACCGCCCCATTCCGAAGACTCGGGGCGGTTCACAGCTTTTA
>JANHFL010007645.1:194261-213788 GCA_032468155.1 Oxyrhabdium leporinum
TTAAAAAACAATACAGAATATGAGTTAAAAAATAATTAAAAGAAATTAAATTATTAGCTGTGCCTTTTCCGTTTAAAGTTTTACAAATTTTTTTTTTTTAAATATTAAAAACCCCGTTTAAATTCATTAAAAACTTTAAAAACCCCTCAGTCAGGAAAGGCTTATAATGTTCCTCAGAATGGGAAGGTAATGCCATTTGGCTACATTTTTGGTGGCAAACATAAAGTTGAAAATTTGGATGCTACCATTTCATCACATAGATCATGAATGTCCAAGCTTTTGGCTTGCCTGGACAAAAGAGAAATTGTCTTTGGCTGCATTAAAAATATATAATACAGTTAATGTATATGAATAACAAAATTCCTTTATAAGGTTAGACATGGTTGATATGGATAGACATGAAATCACAGCCAGAGCTGTGTTTATATTTTGGGGAACATAGGTAAAATGGTCAAGAAAATCAATAAACAAAGTAAGAAACATTTAAGCAACACTTGTCTTCAATGTGAAGCCTTCCATCCTGGTGCAAAATCCTTAAGCTGTACTTTGTACAAAGCAGGACTTTGGTAGACCGAACTTCAACTGATGCTTTCAGCTTCACCTTCCAAAGCAAACCAGGCTTTTTATCTATAATCTAAGCTCTTGAACTTAAATGACAGAAACTATCTACAACTTCAGAATCTCCATTATTAACTACTCTGTCAATTTTTTCCCCATGGGTGTGTTGCAATTTACTATAAATGCAACAATTTGTGATTTGTACACCACTTTAGAATGAGAAAAAGTAAGAATGTTTCTTCTACATAACCTCGAGAGAAAGCAAAATATAAATATTTTGTTGACATGAGAGACAGTTAGGAAAGAAATTAAGGAACATAAGATTATACACTTGATTGTACATAATCAAATCAAATATATAAGGAGAACAATATAGACAAAAAGAAAAGTCAGCTGTGACTCAGCCCTTTCTGTCTGTTTATATCTAAACTTGGGGTCAAGGGGCTTAGATATAAACAGATATATCAAGTATGTATGTATGTATTTGTGTATATAATCATTTTTCCATTTATTTTAAAATCAATAAAATTTTGAGTTGCCATTTGGCATTGGGTTTTTACTAAATAGGTAAAATAACAATTTCATTTTTATGTACATCTGTGCATATAAGTGTATGTATTATTCTAAAACAGAATACGCGGACATAATCTTAGTATATTAATTCTTAGTGTAATTCAGGAAAGCTACCATTATACACAGGACAAAGTAATGTTTTTTTCTACATAGCCTTGAGAGAAAGCAGAAGATAAATACTTTGACATGATATACAGTTCGGAAAGAAATTAAGGAAAATAAAGGTTGCCTTCCTGGAGATTCTTGGATGTTGTTCTAGAGTCTAGACCTTTTATGCAGTTAATGGGGAAAGATATGGATGAATTTAATAGAGATTTATAGAGAAGCAATATTTTAACCATGAGGGAACATTTTCTAAAGTGACATAATATAATGCCCATACTAAAATGAAAGAAGCAACCACGGCAATGAAGTCAGAATTTGAAAAGAAGTTCAAGTAATGGACAGGTGCCTTTAAAAGCAAAATGAGGTTAAAGGAAAAACCCAGAGATCATATATGTAAAAGCTACTCATGTCAATAAGACATTTTTCATTAGCCTCAATGAGTTTGGAATCACTTTTCTGAATGTGTGCACGTGATACTCACATATAGCTCAGTGATACATCTGGTAGAGTAATGAATTTAATGAATGCTGCCAAATGACTGAGACACTAGCAACCTGCTTTGCCACAGGGACATTGACAGTCCCAATCAATAATCTGTCTGATCTCTAGTAAATGTCACAACAGTGTGGAAGATACAGCTTTCCTTTCACCCTCCGGTGGAACATATCAAGCCACACAGATTTACCAACTAGTGGAGAGATCCTTTATTGATTAAAACAGAGTATTATTTACACTTTCATTCTGTTTCAGGTAGGATTCTCCTTTGCCTTTGCTTTGCAGTTAAGGAGAGTGGTGCAGCTGACTTTTCAAGGAATCACAAAATACCTGTATGGTTGTAGTAATCAGTGTGTAGAAGATGAAGACCAACAGTGCTCCATCCTCTTCAAATGCTTTATTATAAGGTAATCTCTGAGAGTCACAAATGGAAAGTAATCTATCTGCTTTTGTGACTAATAGATAAACACACACACACACACATAAATGGATCCCGTTAAAGGATCCCATTTTAAACACTGCCTTTAAGCCTACTATGACCTGTTGAACTCAATACTTCTAGACGTCTCAATGACCAAAGTTTATTTACCCTTACCCTAACCCTAACCCATCCATGTCACTTTAATAACTCTTCTGCTTTTGGTGAATTTAAAATAGAAATAGCAATAGCACTTAGACTTATATACCTCTTCACAGTGCTTTACAGCCGTCTCTAAGAGGTTTACAGAGTCAGCATATTGCCCCCAACAATTTGGGTCCTCATTTTACCCACCTCAGAAGGATGGAAGGATGAGTCAGCCTTGAGCCACTACCACCTTGGCTCATATTCAACAACTACACTAGAAGCTCTTTCTAATTACTGCAATTTCTTCTAAAAGGTGTGTTGAAAGGTCAGGTGATATTATTCTTCTTAGAGGCGTTGATCAAATAGCACAAAATATTTAATGGGAAGTTGACATGAATGACATTTTTTCTGATAGTTAGTGTTTAGACTAAGATTGCCATGTGAACATGTAAAATATATAGTACATCTCTAGGCATTTTTACCTAAGGTTATAACATACTGATTTGTATAAGGAAATGCTACAGTTACCTTGCAAGAGTCTTTAATTGCAATGAGTTGACAATATCCTAGATAATGACTTGTAGATCTGTTTACAGTGAGTTGACAATGTGTTGGATAAAGGGTGTCCTAAATTGTAGATGTGTTTACAGTGAGCCATCGGGGTGTTTGTAGTCTGGTGAAGGAGAGTTGCTTGTATCTTTTAATGATTTACAGTTGGAATTTACTTAAAAAAAATAAGTCCTTCATCTTTCAGTCAATTAAAAAATAAAGTTATCCATGTTAGCTACTGCTATTCTTTTAATCAGACTTTTTTTTTAAAAAATGCTGTCAGTGTGAGCTTAGTTACATAATGCAATGAAATCCAATATACACCAGAGAGCAATGAAAAGTTCTCTCCACAATACTTCTTTCAGTAATTCCTAGTCGTCCAATGTAATTTGTATGGCATTAAGCATTATTCTCCAACATAAGCCAAAGCCAAAATAAATATTTTTCATTGCTTGTTTGGTGACATCACAATTTACATGTTATGATCACATTTACAATTTTCCTAGTATAGTACAATTTCCAAGCTGTCTAGCCTTCTAATTAATTTTATAGCATCACATTACAGTTGTGGGTTTTCTTTTCAAAATTTCTCTCCCTCT
This sequence comes from Oxyrhabdium leporinum, assembly GCA_032468155.1. Taxonomy (NCBI): domain Eukaryota; kingdom Metazoa; phylum Chordata; class Lepidosauria; order Squamata; family Cyclocoridae; genus Oxyrhabdium; species Oxyrhabdium leporinum. The sequence goes on from JANHFL010007645.1 coordinate 197,706, forward strand.
TTCCCTCATTATTCCTCAGCCAATACTAACTCCTGCACAGTTGCCTTACCATTCTACATTGACATTATTTATGGAAACACCTTCCCTTCAAAGCAGCTTTGAAAAATGTTTCACCCCTGATGCTATTTAATAGGGGCACTTTATGCGTTTAACTATGAATCATCAAGTGTCAAATATGTGATTCATGCTGTGGTTCTATGTTCGCTAGAGACTAACTTCCATTGAACTTCATGAGATTTAATTTTGAGGAAACATGTGTAGGGTCAGTTTATATGAGATCAAATAATGTATGTAGAAGAGTTACTTAGCCAAAAGGGATTGATGTAAAGCATGTCCGAAGACAGCATGCCAATAATTGTAAAAATGGCAACTTGTTAAAATAGGCATGCTTTTTCTCTCACATAGAGTAAAATAAAAATTCCCCGCAAGGTTACCCTTGGTGTGATTCAGATATGGATCATACCTTTACCCTTCAATGTATTTTTTCAGACTTTTCCCATTTAAATGGATAATTTAAAATCATATGTTTGATCAAGTTTTTCCCAATCTACTATCCCCAAAATGTACTAGACTGCAATTCCAATCATTCCTATGTGGTGTGGCTTTGAATTGTGGCAATTTGAATTTGCATTTCAGGTCTATTAAACTTCTAGCCATTCTATAAATTATGTGGAAAGTTTACACAGTGCAAGAAAAATAATGTAAATTCATTAGATGTTCAAGAAGGGGAAAAAGTGCCATCAAATCACATTTATTGAAGGATATTTTGATGGATTTATTTTATCTGTAGTCTTAAAATCTGCACACCAAATTTTTTAAAAAAATGTTTTCCTCAATTAAATACTAGACTTCATGACTCTTTTTTTCCATAATTGTGAAAATATGCAGCAGTATCAAGCACATGTTGATTCAAAACTAACCAAACACCATAGTCATTTTTGTCTAGTCGATATGATTAGGATCAGTCTTGATTTATAAACTAATATATAGAAACTTACCACAGAAATGCAGGGACAAATGCAAGGAATTAAGAAATAAATCCATGACATGTATTATAGCATATCTAAATTTATTCACTCTCTGTTTTCTCTCTATTCACAATTTCTCATGGTGGAGCACCTTAGAATACAACATAGCATTGTTGATTATTCTAGATGAAACCTGAGCTTACGTAACCAGCTGTCAGACTTCTTCAGATTTATTCCCTTCTGTCTTCCAGATGCAACTGTTACATTCATGCTTAGTAAGCCAATAAAACATGATTTTGTGGTAGGACAGTAGGGGGTTAAATTTCCAAGGTGTAAATGGCAGGCATTCATACAAAACTCATTAACAAATAATTGGAACAACCAGCACATATCCCTCCCCCACTGTTTTGGAAACCTTCCCCAAGGGGCTGAATTGCCATACTGACTGTAGCTTCACAGCTGAGGCCAAACTGTCCACCATTTCATTGGTCTCAGTTGGGGAACCCGCTATGCAGATGTTTTCCTACTTTTCATTCACAACCAATCTAATACCATTCATATAAAGATCACTTTTGCAAGATTTTCACTAGATACATAGTGCAGTCTCAATCAGAGGGGCAGGAAATAACAACATTTGTATACAGTCACCCAGTTGCAGCTTCAAATCAGAGAGTTTTAATATAAAGTGCCTGGGATTTTGTATTTATGCTGATTTTATTGTTTCTTATTTTTGTCACTTTAATTTCTATTTCTAGAGCTGATGTTCAACTAAATAGGTATTTTTCCAATGCATGAAATTTAAACAAAATTAAACTAAACTGAAAGGTTATAACCAGAAAACAACATGGATTTGTCAAAAACAGATCATGCCAAATAAATCTTATTTCATTCTTTAACAAAGTGATTAAATTAATGGATCAACAAAATGCTATGGACATAGTATACTTGGATTTTAGTGAGGCATTTGACAAAGTAGACCACAACCAAATGTACAGGTATAGACTAGATGAAACTTGGCTCAATAGTGGTAACTACGAGAGTCTAACTGCAGTACTGAAGTTACTGCAGAGTCCTAGTGGACAATCACTTAAATATGAACCAGCTGCAGCTATAAAAAAATCAATGCAATCTTAGGCTGCATTAATTGAGAGATAGAATCAAGATAACATGAGGTGTTAGTAGTGCTTTATAAGGCCTTGGTAAGACCACACTTTGGAATACTGAACATCAAAGCACACAAAATAATTTAAAACTCTAGAAGAGCTATACAAACCAAATAAGTATAGCATCAATTTACATTTCATTGTGAATAAAACACCTGTGTCAGCTTAAAATCAGATGTCAGTAGCCTTTTGGACAAGATAATTTTGTGACTTAGCGTTGGAATGGCTTCCAAAGGTACCTGAGAAAGGCTCATACAGGAGCAGGGAATCCTATAGAATGCACTAAAGTTATTGAATAAAAGGATACTATTTTGCAGTAAACTGTTATGCATTTTTAAAAGCACATGAAATCTGATAATTCACAACAGGGGATGTTCATGTCATCTTTAAATGTTCACATTCATTGGATGCCAATAGGATATTTTGTTCTTTTATCTAACGAACTACATTTTTAATTACTATTTTCAGTAGCACTGATAATCTGAATGTAAATGTAAACCATAATTGAGGTTGATGCTATATAAGCATTTTGAATAAGAATGCAATGAAACTCAGTCAAAGGGGTTTTCATGGGCAATAAAAATTACCTATTTTTTAGAGATCTCTGGGCTATGTTAATAGCTTGCTTTGAAAATGGTGCATTCACCAAATACTCACATTACTTTAAAAAAAAAAATGTTTCTGGCTCAGTTTTTATCTGAAAAGATAAGAAATACAATAAAATCAGTCATAACACATTAATACCACATGTCCAAAATAAGTGAGCTTTGGATGAACTTTAAAGAGTTGGGGTTTTTTGTTTGTTTTTTTTCAATTAAGCCTATAGAAATAAAGGAAACAAAAATCTACTCTTAATACAAAGCAAAAAAGCTGAGAAAGGCTTGTGGTTTTGTTAGAGTTAGACTTGTGGTTTTGACTTATTTGAGCCACAATCAAGAGACGTTTTCCTTTAAAAAAAACAAACCCACAAAAATGATGGAACTAATCTAAATTAAGTCACGGAATCTTTCAAGATGCCAGATTTCCAAAGCTTGCTTCCTGAAACCAACTTTGTTGGTTTTTTGTCCCATTAAAAAAGTGAACATATTTCAAAGTTCTTGCCCCCAAATAATAAAAAGGGATATTTCTCAGTATTATACAGAAGCAAGTATCCTATTTTGCTGTTCTTTACTTTCCTGTTAGGATTTTATGAAACAATTCAAGGTATTTGCATTCTGGGACTTACCACTATGGCTATTGGTGATTACTACATAAACAATGCTCTCATGTACTTGCAAGCATGGATCTTTCTGGACACCAAGTCTGTCCATGATGCGCAGAAGCCTCATTTTTTTTCTCTTTGTTTCAGGTGTAACTCTGTATACACACACAAAATAAAAAGGAATCATAAACTTTGTTCCATGCACAAAATGTTTAAAATGTTGCAGTTTTCTGAATAAAGATTTGTCTGCTTGCAGAAGATTTTGTTATATTTGGGGTTGTTTTGTTTTAGTAAGAATGGAATTGTGTGATTGGAGATTATTAAATAAACTAATTATTTCCTATTTCAGTTGGCAATTATTTTCCAGTTTGGAATGTTTTGATCAACTTATGAAGCTAGAAAGTTGTTAAAAGAGACTTGGGGAATACTTTCTTACAGCTTAATCATTGATGACTTCAATATTAATTTGGACAACCATGAATTGTCAATGAACAAAATGTCTCTAGTTAAAATTGATCTATGCTTCTAATTCACAGAAGAGATGCTCAAGGCTTCAAGACAGTTAATTCGTAACTGCATAATGTGAATCATCTTAAACAAACAGAATAGTCTGAGTGACTCATAATTGTATGAGTGACCCACAATCAAGTATGAGCAGCATACTTGATAGAATACCCACAGAAATATGTTAAGAAACAGAAAAAGTCAGTAAAGGTTTTAACCAAGCTATGCCAGCAAATCTTTACAACACCACAGTGGCCAAAATATTAGAAGTGGTTAATCCATGTCCCAGTACAAAAAATGGAGGCTTAGCAGAATTCATAAGCTATTGTGCAATATCCTTAATTTCTCAAGATCAAAAAATAATCCAATTCAGATAATATTTTTTGTTCTTGAGAAATTAAGAATATTGCACAATAGTACCAGATGTACTAGTACCAATAGTACCAGATGTACTAGCTGGCTCTAAAAGAGGTGGAGGAACATGAAACATAATTGCTGGTGCATCTTGGATAATTGAAAATGCCAAAGAATACTAAAAAAATAAATAGATATATACTTCAGTGAACAAGCAGTCAAGAAATATGCCACAGACTAGCACTTGGTAGAGCAGCCTTAAAAGTGTTAGAAAAGATATTCAGATAATGTGATATGTCTATACCTACAAAAATCAGAATAATGCAAGCAATGGTATATAATGGTAACACTTTAAAGTAGCAAAAGCTGAACTTTGAAAAAGTAGGATCAAAAGAGTACTAAAGCTTTTGAACTTTGATAAGATTCCTCCGAATACCATGGAAAGTAAAAAAAAAGAAAAGAAAAGAAAAACCAAAGTGATTGTCAAAGAAATTAACCCAAGGTTGTCATGTCCAGGCTCAAATCCTACAGACATATTGTGTGAAGTCTCTAATACTGAGAAAGATGGAAGAAAAGAAAAGCGGACAATTAGTATCAAGATGGATGGACTCAATTGTTGTGGTGATGGGTACACTCTTAGAAAAGCTAACTTAAGGATCAATTTAAAGACATATCATCATAGAGAAAACCTCTCTATATGGTTGCTAAGAGTTGATCCCAACTTGGTGAAACGTAATTAATCAGTCAATAAAGACAGTCGTGTTGTATCTGGATAATTGTACAATATCATTTGTTCTCAGATATCTATTTCCATATATCTTTCTATTTCCATATATCTGATAAAATATGGAAGGGATAATTTCCCTTTTTGTCTAAATTATGCTCTTGGCCTAGTCTGAATCTGATATCCATAGACCAAAAAGACTTCTGCATTTTATTCAAGCGGTACTCTGAAGAGACAATAGAAGGAACTAAGATAAGGAAGTATAAAGAATTTATCCTTTATTTAAAAAAAAACAAAGTTGAAATATTGCATCAGTCTAAAATCTTGCTTCTGTTGAGTACTCTATTTGCTTTCTTTTCTTTTTAAACAAACTCAAACAATAGCTAAAAGAATATACAGTATGAACAGAACATTCAGCATGAAAGCTCTCTTCAAGAAAAGAAGAATATTAGATACACTTATGGTTGATTATCTGAAAAACTCTGAAATAAGGAACATGTCTTAACTATGTTAGAACATTAACAATTCTTTATTACAGTATATCAACACTATCTAATAGTGAAGGTTGTTTTTTGTAATTTTGTCACATCATATAAATCAAAAATTTCCTTAAATAAGAAACCATTCTTGGAAAAAGGAATCTAAACCAATCTAATGCTAATTCATCCATTTAAGTTTATTACCAGTTCATTTATTACTCCCCTTACCATTATCTCAGACAATCTTTTAACTTCTTAGTTTTGATCTACGCGTTTGCTTTTTTAAAAATCCAGCGTTCCTTTTATTTCATGGTGACTCAGTTCTACATCTCTTTACCTGGAAGTAAAATCGGTTGAAACTAGACGTAACACTTTTGAAAACACATACATTTCATGTTGCTGCATATTAATTAATTTTGTTTATTCTTTCTCTATTATAATCATACTAAGGAAAGTGCTTAAATTTACATTCAATCCATTTTTAACCATTTTTATGAATTATTTTTAAAAACAACACCCTGATTTGTTATACATTTTTTTTCTAGTGTATACATTTGCACACAGTTTTCTTATTTATAGTCTATATACAATTTTCTTCGTATTTGTTTTTGTTTGCAATTCTTAATATGTTCCCTTTTTTAAACATGCTTTCCAAAATGTACATATTTTGCTATTCAGCTTCTGAGCTTAGCAATATTTCTAGATGGTACTAGCAGATGCTGTGAACTATGTGTCCATTTAAGTCAGAAGCTTCTCTCACTTCTCCTCCTATTTTTTCTTAGTTGGATAGATTTAAAGAAAAAAAATACATCCTAAACTACAGCTGGAATACATCACTAATTATGTGTAGATTGCTATCACAAAACCGTGTTATTTTAATAATATCCTTACAATGATTCCCTTTAACCTCCTGCTTCTATGAAATTATTAACTCTTCTTTCCTGCCATTGCCAAATCGGGATACCATGCTGTGTACCATTAAGCACATACAAATCCAATTTAATTTCAACATGTAGCATTTAAGAAGTCTATTAGCTGCTGCTCTAGCTAATGCAGATCTTGTCCCTTCTATTTCTGAGAACCACATGGGATTTTTTTTTTTAAAAAAATTGTGCTCTTGTTTCACAGTTTAATTACAAATGGAAATGTGGAAAAAAAGTTCCTTAGAAGATATGAGAGAATCAAGAGATGGATAAGTTCAACTGTTCCTGCTTGACTGTGTTAGTTGTGTAGATGAATTGCAATTTTTTTCCCACTTCTAGCAGCCATTCTTTCCAATGTTTCAGGAACTTAACAGGGCTAAATAGAAGAACTCATATGGAGTATACAATCTGATCAGTGTCTATAAAGAGAAACTTAAACCCATAAAACTTATATAGTAACTTTGTTCAACTTGGTGCTTTCCTTTTTCATTGAATGCCGGTGCCCATCATTTTCAGTCAGACATTATGATTGCCAACTATCAGGTAGGGAACCCTGGGATTTTTAGTCCTTTGCACATGTATAAACCCAGGTTTCAGCATTTTCAAATATGCAATAAATTATATAAAAAGGAAAATTTATCAATTTATCTTGTTTGTTAATTCCTTGGAATCAAGGTGGTTTCCAATCAAGCAGACCATGTAAGATTGAAAGCAAACAAAATATATCTTTTGAGAAAGCATAAATTTATATATATATATATATAAGTGTGTATGTGTATGTGTGTGTGTGTGTTACATATTAATTAAGTTTGCCTATTCTTCCACCCAAATTTCACCCTAGTTAAAAATAACTCTGCCATTGTCAATGCTCAAGTGCCATGTAGAACAACCAAATCTTGATAAACTTTGATAAAATTAGAAGTGTCCCATACTGCAAAAGATATGGTATTCTAGAATTTTTTTTTGGGGGGGGGGTAGGTAGTGAAATGTGTCATTGCCCTTCCTCCTCTTTACATGTTTAATTTTTAATATTCCTTCCCAAATAGAATGCATGACATGGAGCAAATCTTACTTAAAAAGAAAACCCTGGAAGCTGAACAATGTGAGGTACAGCCTGCACTTGAATTGGACCCAGATACAGATTATTAATTAATGTAGTTATCATGGCATTGGTGTTACATCGCTAAATCTTCCATTTTTTATCAATAGCTGGTCTACCACATTGTGGATCAATTGAAGCTTCTGAATCATCTTCAAAAGGAGCCTCACAAAGACAGCATTTCAACAACTTAGATGCAGACTGAATATTTGCATTTAAGTATTTTACAATGTAAACGCGAACAAATTATCAGGGAACTTGCATACAGTTAAAATGACAACAACTGCAGCAAACATTAAAGCTACATTGCTTTATCTATTTATGTGGGAGAATGTTTTGTTGAAGTCAGTGGGCTCACTTACATGAAGACAAAGATATAATTGTCCAGAAAGGCACAATATTAATGAATAATATTGTAACAATAAGCAAGAGAAAAAAGTCTGTTTTAAGAAGAGATTCTGACAACATTTTGGAGGACTGTCACTGAGTACTATGAAGGAAAGTACAGAAGAAGCTTCCTGTGGAAAACACCTCCCAAGTGAAGGTTTTTCCCCATAGCTATCAGCTGCATCTGAGACTGAAAGGAGAACCAAATAAAGGCGTTTATGAAGAATGTAGAACAGTACTTTTACAGACATGTGGTTCTTTATATATTGTGTCCTCAGACCAAACTGTTTATAATTCAAGCAATTCTGCCACGTCAATATTCTGTGTACTTTAATCAACGTTTAGTGATATAATTGAACTCTCAAGATAAGATTGGATAAAAGTCAAAGAGTAAAGTAAATTGATATTTTTTGTGTCTAGGCAGCTGGTTTCAATTTTATCCTGTATGTTTAATAGCTGTCTAATATGCAGAAATATATGTGTGATCTATTTGGTTTAGTTCCATAACATTAAAAAATCCTGAATAAATTGTATGTCTGTACTTAAAAATATAACAGACTTATTATGAACAGAGCTTTCAACTCCATATTGATAATGCAGTCATATAACTTTACAGTAGACTCAGATAACCAGACTGGGTCATTGCAGAGCCAACAGCGTTTAAAAATTCTGATTATTAAACATCACTTATCAGAATCTTATTCTTCTCCCCACTGCAAATGGCTTTTAACTAACCTTTAAGTTAATTACATTATCTGGAACCCAGATAACCACAAATAAAACTTATAAGCCTAAATTCTAAGTTCAGAATATGGAAATAAGCTTCAGATATTAAAAAAAAATAATAAAATAAGCTTAAGATGTTAAAATACAATGATGTGGAAATAGCTGAAACCAGGACCATTACATACTTATTTACTAGTATTCTAAAATTTACTAAGAATCCTAGTGGCATAGTGGTTAGAATGTAGTATTGCAGGCTAATTCTGCTGACTGCCGACTGCTGACTCACCAGATCCAGGTTAACCAATCCTTCCAAAGTTGGTAAAATGAGGACCCAGATTGTTGGGGGCAATATGCTGACTCTGTAAACCAGAGAGGACTGTAAAACACTTGAAGTCATATACAAGTCTAAGTGCATTGCTACTAAATGTTTTTGACTACGATGTTATGCAAATATAGCCAGGATAGCTTCATTCGTGTGTAAGAAGGAAATATCAACAGATTTAGAGGCACCCCAATATTTCAAGAAATTAAAACAATGACAAAAGGAACAAAATAATCCTAACTGATCCATAAAAATAGATGTGTTAATTGACTATTAAAGGTAAAATACATAAATAAATAAAAACCCCAGAGGAACATTTGAAGAGAAAAAGTTGACCAAATCCAGCTACACAAGATTTTGTCATAGGGCAAACTTGCTTCCTTAAAACTTTCTGATCTTTTGGAAAGTGACTTTTTAGACTGCTTCCATGACATTTTTTTTGCTCTTACCTTTGTTTGAAGTCATGTCATGTACAGCAAATATATTTTTGATTTGACAAAACACTTATTTTTATGTAAATGTTTCAACCACTGTTCAGACAAAAGTGACTTTTGAGCAGATCTAACATTCACATCACATATTCTGAAGCTATAATATTCTAGCATATTAGTTCAGTTGGGTTGTGAATGGTTCACCAGATTTCATTTTCTAGTGATTCAATGTTTATAGTGTGTGCTCAATTGTTTTAAATCATGACTTTAAAAAAAATATAAAACTGGTCTCTGACTGAATTCACGAGTCCAGAAGAATTCTCTGCTCCACTGAATTCAATAAGTGGCATGTATATTTATTTTTAGGTCTATTATATTTTTAACCTTTTGAGTGTTTCTGAATTGTAGGGTTGGAAGAAGGAGCTGGTCTGAAATGTCAGTTCTGAGTTTGAGAACTTTATTGCAAGAGAAACTTCCTTTTCATGAAAATATGAAATCCCACCAATAATTATAGCTTTGTAATTCAGATGACTATAAAATTGCACCTGCTCTTTCAAGGCTATTACGGGGGGATGAGAAAAACTCAGAGGGGGAGAACACCATTTGTGAGCGTTTCGCTCTTCGCTCAGACTGCGAGAGACCAGAAAGAAGAATTTCACTGTTTTCAGATGCTGTTTTATTGGAGCCAGAAATCTCACAGTGCAGCCATTGCCCTCTCTAGATGTAAAGTACTGAATGACCTTTAGAGTTTTTAGCCGTGGGAACACGATCCTTCTCCCCTGAAGTAAAATTTGCCATTTTGCAATATGAGAAGCTATGGCCATCTGAGGGGAGGGCTGACATTTTAGGCTATTTTGGATGAGTTATATTTACTATTTCTTTCAATATCTGTGGTCCAAATGCATTACCCCGCCAAGGTCTTTCTCCTGTGACAGTGAGTTCTGCAGAATTCACTTGGGTAACATTCCGAGCGAGACCAAGGAGGATGTGGCAAATTTGCTTTACTCTTTGATCTTAGACTCTCCCCTGCTGTGAGCCACGAATTACAATTTCAAAAAATGAAAAGCAATAGTTCCTTCTACTTGAAGAAACTGCCTTTCACTTCTATTAAAACTGTCAAAAATGCCCAAAGGGAACAAAGCTGGTGCCCCACCACACCATTACAGCACAATGTGAAGTTGCTGTCAGATTCAGTATAGATGTAGCATGAGGAACTCAGTTTTCTTGCTTTCTGCTAAACGAGCTTGCCATGCTGCCTTTTGTCTACCTTATCCATCTAATGGAAGACAATTGCTTTTCAAGGATGGAACAGCCAGGGACTTAATTAAAAAAAAAAACCTGGGAGTTAGTCAACAATAACAACCACAACAAACCAAATCAAAAATCCTCCCCTCCCCTAAATCCTAACCAACTTAAGAATCAAATGATAAAATCCATACATTATTGCTAGGGAACTTTTGGAGGCAAAGTGAGCCTTTAAATTCTTTGTTTTAAAACAGGTTTATTGCAAAACAAAAGACTGGCTTCTGACATAAAAATTGTACTTCAGCTAACAGAACCTACGGCACAAGAAAGCAAAATATACTTGACTGCAAAATATTGATTTTACATGAAAGCCCATCAGTTAGTGAAATGTAAAAACCGATAAAGCATCAGCCATGGCTGGGCTGGTTTTCTCTAGACGCAATTTATTTTTACATTTAAACCAATTATTGGGCTTGTTGCATTTAAAAATGTGTACCCATATATCCTTACAAGGACTATTTTATTCAATGAAATCAATTGGATTGATCTCCATATTCCATATTAAACACCAATCTTAAATTACAGCTGACACGTTTTGAAGGCCAGCATTCAAGTATCTATACACAAACAAATTCCATGAAGCTTTCTTCACAGTTTTTTTGCTGCCCAAACACAAATAAAAATATTGATTACATTTTAACACACAATTTACAGGCTATTTCAATGTTAATTTCTAGCTAAAATTTGTTCAATATCAATGAGAATGTGTGAAAAAAACCAGTAGGAGCGCTTTTCTTTTGCTTACCAGAATTATGCTGTTTTATTATCAGCTACTTTATATCCCATCACAACCATTTAAATAAATGATAAGTCACACTGCCTTACAAACCAAAACAGGCTGCCCTAAAAACTTCTGAGTACAAAAACCACCACCCTCTCCCCCACCTCTATAACAGAACATGATCATTTGTGATTTGGTCACCTGAAAATTCAGCACCATCAATACACATTAGAGGACTATTATGAAGGAAGGAAATACTTCTGTTGTTTATAAAAATAAATTGATTTTTATTCAAAATCAGTCAAAAACAGTGGTGAAAACCAAAGCAACTTTCTGAATAATGAGTTGCTGGATTAAAACATTTGAGAACAGAGATATTTGTGAACTAAATGAAAGTTTTGGAGAACTTGTGTTGACAAATATCACCTGTTCTCTTAAGAACTATTAATTCTAGAGTTCTTGTCCATCAAAAGCTAATTTTGCTGGGGGAAGTCAAGGAGTCCAAATTTACGTGCATCTATTTTTTAAAATATATTCAGTAAAATTTACCTACAACTGCCTCTGATTGTCAGTGAAGCATCCTTATTTATTTTGGGGGGAGGGTGAGAAACACTGCAGTAACTTTATATTGACTATAGACATTTTATTATGAACAAGAATAACAAATCTTCCTTGTTCTTTGTTATATTGTTTTAATGGAATTTCTCCTTTATTAAATGAAAAGCAAGGAATGGAAGTGATAGAACAGAATTTTTGTAGCTCTGGATTGAACTGTGGGGTCCTTGATGTTCTCTGAGATTGGTGGCTTTTTTGCAGATTGTTTTATTACTAAACTAGATAATATTATTGGTGCATAAGTGATAATATTGTTACCTAATTTGGTAATGACACATCCACAAGAAAACTACCAAGTTAGAGAGGACTAGGGACCCCAAAAGGATAGAAAAATGTATCAAGAGGTATAATTAGTCCATCTTAGGAAGTTTTGATCCTTATCAAAAAGAGAGCAAATTATTCTATAATGTGGCCCAATATAGCTACAGCCCCTTAGCAATGCATGTATTGCACCAGAAGACAGGGACGACCCAAGAAAATATTATTTTACTTTTTTTTGTTGAAATCCAATTCAACTTGAACTACTTCTCTGAGAAAGTAAAGACAAAGATAAGACTGGATTCAGGTAAAGATAGTTATTATTCATACTTGTCCCAAGTCAGACATCTTATCCTGCCATGGGTTGATTATCGGTATGACAAGTATTTCTGAATATTTCTGAGCTCAACTTTTTTGTTTATTTGAAAAAAAATGAAAATATACAGTAGATTCACAAAAACATAATCACTGGCTTGGAGAGGCCCATTTGAGCCATCAGGTCTTATCCCTTGATCAGAGTAGGGATTTCATTTAAATGATAGCCAACAACAGGAGTCTAAGCTCTATTTAAAAACATCCAATAAAGCATAAGGGCCACCTGTCTACATAACTGGTTTCATTATTGAACTGTTTCATTATTTCATTATTGAATTGTTTTTACTGTTAAGAGTATTTTCCACAAATGCCTGTCTATGTATTTTTGCATTCCAGCAATCAACTGAGCAAAAAAAGTAAACAAGCTGGGAATTTTCAAATACCCTGAAAAGCTACATATCACAGATTACGACTGCTTGGATTTAAGGAACAAGTTTTTTGGCTAAGGAAACATTCCAGGGGGGATAGATTAATCCATGTAAACCACGACACAGCTCAGCTGAAACTGCTGCACACATTCTAAATTGCCAGCTCCATCTTCTTTCAGCACAAAAATGCACATTTCTTCCTATAATAAAGATATTTTATAATAGCAATAAGACAACTCCAGTGTGTGTGGTTATCATGAGATAATCATACCCTAGGGGGATTACAGATACTTGGCGGTGCCTCTTAATGCCCCATGTGTGTGTTTATCTCATGATAACCCCACTCTCTTTTGTATCTTATTGCCTAATTATCCTCTGCTAATGCAAAATACTAATTTTTTGCCTGGAACAATATGTGCAAAAATCCAATGCTAACAATCACTGGAGGACATTGACAAACAATGCTGCCGTTATTTTATACCCACTTTGAATAAGAGAATTTACACACAGAAGAAACCCACAGTTTAGAGATTATTCTAAATTAATTCAAATCCCTCTGAGCTTTTTAAAAAGCTTCTGCGAAAGTATGCAAAAGAGATCTAAGTAAATATTTTCCCCAAATCTGCTGATAGTTCTTTCCATTTCTTGACGTTATCTTACTGGTTTTTACTTTTCTCTCCTTCTGTTAATTAATCTATGCAGCAATTGTTTTTGAGTTTGCAACTGGAAAATATCTATAACTAGATAATTCATTGAGATGAAACATTTAACATACTTCACTAAATAGGGCAGTTAATAGTATAACAGATATGAACTTTCTCCCAGCATGTGTTTCTATTTATTTATCAAATTTATATGCCAGTCATTTCTGCTTAGACATAATATGAATTTCAAGGAAGTAATTTCAATAGGTAGGGCTTCAGTGGGTAAATATTTTGGTGCCTCCTCCTTAATCTATTTTTATTATCTTTCATATATCACAAAGCTAAGATATTTAGATTCCCTAATGCATGATGCACCCTTACAATTTAAAATAGATCTGATTTCTCCTGTATTTTTCCTGTATTTTTTAAAGCATTAAGGAGTGCATAAATGAACCAGTGTGCAGTCCAGAAGTCTTAGTATACACATCACTAGATGAAAGAAAAATCTACCAATGCTCCTGCGGTTACTGAGGTGTCTCCAATCATTTGCAAATCCTTTCAGTACATTGAGAAGGCTGATCTGTACTTCCTGTTTGCTCTGGCATAATAAGAAGCCATATATTGTTTTGAGGAGGCAGAAATCATATTCAGCAATTCTTAGGTTAATGGGAGGTGACCCCCATTCAATTTTCCTTGCTCTGCATCAAAAGTAATGTTTTTCTTCCTCTACTAGTGTATGCATGGCAGTATAGACTGCCGGCTGTACTTCATCCTCTATGCCTTTATTCCAATTGGCTAGTATATACTCTTGAGTAGTGTTGACCAATCTTGGCAGCTTTAAGACACATAGACCTTAACTCCTGGAAATCCCGTTCCCGGAAATCCCAATCCCAATCCATACTCTAGAGCAATCCCTTCCCCTCTCTGCCTTTAGTAGCCATTTCATGCAAAGCTACTAGACTGTTGACAACGAAAGGCTGGTTCTTTGCTATTTTTCTTGGTTTGGTATTGGTTCTAGAATTCTGGTCATATGCACAAAGGCTCAACAGAATAACAATTCTTTAAAAAAAATGGATGTGATAAACAATGGGACTGCCTTTTCTTCTAGATCAAGAGATGGGAAGAACATTTTTCCCAACTATTCAAAGGACATGCCCACAAAAAGGAAAGCAATTGGCACTTGCTTCCCTGGCATTGATAGAAATGGAAAAGGATCAGCGAACTCCACCATTGTTTGTGCCATTGTTGGTGCCATTGTTAATCATAATCTAACATCTGGCCACTACTATAGCTACAATAGCTAATTTCTTAAGCAGCCTCAATTTCAGCATCTCACATACCGGATAGAAACAATTGAATGCTGCAGTGTAGAATCCTCTGTTCTGTATTGATTCATTCTGCACACAGAGCTTGCAAAACCAAAGCCTTTACATAACACTACAAACTTTTTCTGACCTCCCAATTTTTGTCTATGTAGTTCTTCAACACAACAAAGGCAAAAAGTGGGATTCTGCTCAAGAGACCTATTTACTAGATGCAGTTTCAACAAAAGCTTTGAGGGGATTGGGTTAATTCTATACATAATAAATCATGGCCCACCTCCTTAACTCTATTTCACATAACCCTTTGCATATATGAAATGTTAATGTTTGCCAGTCTGCAACCAACCAGTTCTTTTGAAGACTGTGCATGTTTATCTTTCTTCACTACTGCCTACAAAAGTCCTTTAACAGTGCTTTGATTATTTAAGATGTTCTTTTCTAAATTCAGGCTGCATGGTTCTAGTGGAAGAGAATTGCCTCAACTTAATCTGCTTTCAAGTTCCTAGTTTTGTTGTCAGAACATCTGCTATCTAGCCTCTGCCTTTTGGCTGAGCTTCCTCATAGAGTGTATGTTTGAGGGAAGGTAATTCTTGTCTATAAAGTTATTTATTTACTAAATTCATATCATAAAGCTTGGTATGACTTTTTAGATTCCAAATTGTCACCTTAAGCACCCTAGACTGACAAGTAACAAACATTCCATTACTTGTACGGGACAATAGTAGCAGCTAGCGTTTTCCTCTTGCTTATTTGTATATATTTAAAAATCCTTGTGTTCTTTGTGTTTGGAATCAATGGGCACACAATGTAACTCCAGTTACTTTTTCTTTTAACTGACTCCCAAACTTTATAAGACTTGCAGTTGAAAATATATTATGCATAGAATATATTTTGCATAAATAAACAATATTAAGCTTATACCTCAAGGAAAATAGAAAGTTTGCTTGCATCTGTTCATTAATACTAAGGCTTGGGGGAATGGAATTTGTGAGGAGGAGTATTTTTTACATGTATTTATATTTATTAAGATTTTTTTACAGAAAATAAAAAACAAGAAAGAAGGAAATAAAGAAAGAGAAAGAAAGAAAGAAAGAAAAAGAAAGAAAAAGAAAGAAAGAGAAAGAAAGAAAGACAGAAAGAAAGAAAGAAAGAAAGAAAGAAAGAAAGAAAGAAAGAAAGAAAGAAAGAAAGAAA
>JANHFL010007645.1:213888-224794 GCA_032468155.1 Oxyrhabdium leporinum
AAGAAAGAAAGAAAGAAAGAAAGAAAGAAAGAAAGAAAGAAAGAAAGAAAGAAAGAAAGAAAGAAAGAAAGTTTTGAAATACTGTATATAAATTACTTCTGACCTTTCAACAAATAATTACAATTTTATTGCCACTCTTCCCTGGATAATAATTTTATTGTTCCTCCTCCCTTTATTCCAATAGCTTTTCTTGTGTGAGTTTTCTAATGAAAAAATGGATAAAAATGGGAAAATATTGGGAGTGAAAGTATTTCAATCAAGCATTTTCTTTTAGGACAGTGAATATAATAAGACAAAGTGTTCAAAGATTGCTATCCAGTATTTCCCTCAAGTGTTTTGCAGTAACTTATAATAGGAAGATTTTTATCTACAGTATCAGAGCACTACACTTTTTTGTACCCAGAGGACTAACATGTGAAAGAGTAGAGAAGCTTGTCTCAATCTGTACAAACTTTCTGTTTTTGAAATCAAAACACCATCAGGAGGATAAAAAAGAAATCTCAGAAAAAAAAATGAAACTACCACTAGTAGTGACAGGTCAGAAAATGAGATTGAATAAACAACCTTTCAAGGCAACCTTCTGTGCAATGAGTCTTCTTGTTTTTGTCTGTATTCTTCAAATCTTTTTCCAAACACGTGAAGCAGCCTAAGAGCAGAATATATCCCCTTTCCCTCCATTAACATATGGATAATGTCCCCTAATTTCAATCAGTCTTTTTCAGCTTGTCAAACTGGCAATATTAAGAGATCATGGGCTAACAAGAGCTGTAATTTAAGAACAGTCAAGAGAGCTATGAAGATCTGGCCTTTCCCTAGAAATTTGGGTGGGTCCACTTGGGTGAAATCCCCTTTGCTGTTTTTATTATTTTCTTTGGTCAACATTTTATATTTATTTTCAGATTTGTATATTGTGTTTATGTTCTAATATGCCTACATAAATTGTTACACATACATACAGTACATAGTTGTTTTCTATGGTAGTCACATTGTTTGAGTTTGGCAGCCTTATAAATCCAGTAAATGAATAAATAAGAAATGGCACATGTCTCCACATCCAGTCTATGAGTAAGGAACTTTTCTAGTTCTCCAGGCAGGCTCTACTGTGATTTGCACAAGTTTTGGATACAAAGCAAATGAAGAGAGAGAGAATGTGGTTAGGCAAAAAGAAATCAATATTGTTGTACTGACTATACTGGTACATTTACCAGAATGACATGATAATGATAGAACTTTATTATTCATGAAAGTTGTGAATAGTGACAACGTACTTCAAGTATTTTCACTCCTCAAATTTCTCTGCACTACAGATAATAACGTGATGTTTGTGCAAGTTATACTTTACTTCTTGAAGCATTTTGTCTTTTAAAACACCAATATATGGAGTAATTTTAGATAATTTCATAAATATGCATCATGATTCTAATGTCAATTTTTGAGAAAGAGATTTAATGATTTCAAAATTCAAAATAATATTTTTGGCTGCTGGAACATATATATATATATATAAAATAAATAAAATTGTTCCAGGAAAAACTGAGACATATGGTAACTTCATTACGCCTGTCATTGCTAAACTCATCATGCCTAATGCTTTCCAGGTATAGAGATATTTTGGGAATCAAATGAACATTGAGCCCAGGGGTAGAATCACAAACAGAAAGGGCCATTTGGCCACTGAGTCTAATCCTCTGTTCACATTAAAGCATCTCAGACAGAAAGCTATCAAACCTCTACTTGAACACACCCTAGGAGAGGAAACACCGGATCTCAGGATAATTGATTCTACTATCAAATTATTCCTAGGTTAGGAATTTCTGTGAGCTCTGATTGAGCAAAGATTCAGAAGAATCAAGAATCAAGAATCAAGAAACAGGAACAGCCAAGTGAAAAATACTAAGAGAAAGTAAAGACTTAGAAGAGAAATAGAAAACAGTAATTTTAAAAAATAAAACACATGAAACTAGAAAAAGGAATATGTTTCTTTAGAGAATGACAGTAGAGATATATAGGGATTAAGACAATAGCATTATAGATGTCAGCAATAAACATTTAGAGATATATAATAGAAAGATATGAAAATGAAGGAATATCAGACTTTAAAGAATGTAGTATAGAAAAAGAATTAATAGAAAACTGTTAAAAGAGAAAAAAACTTTATTATTAAGATTCATTTCTACAATGGAATAGTCCTTTTCCACCCCTAGGAGAAGAAAATTGTCACAAAACAAGTCATGAATTTCCTGAAAGAACTACGATTTGTAAAAGGTTTGTCCCAAGAAAAGTCAGAGTAATTAAAAGCTCCCATCATTGTGCCTTCATTTCTTTTTGAAAGTATTAGTGTGCTTTGGAAAATCTCAACCACATCTTTTCTTTGGTTGGGTTTGGGATAGTAAATACAAACAATGTATTGCTTTTATCAGTCCCTTCACTTATTTTAACCCAGATGGTTTCTACAGCATTGTTAAATTTATTATATGGAATTTTGAGCAAGAATTAATATTTTGAATATACTATGTATCTTTCTATTGTATCTTTTCCTTCAGTTACTAGATTGCAATCATGCCAATTATCCCACCACATCTTTGACTTTCTGTACAATGAGTTCAAACTCATCTGCTGTATTTTCTATACTCTGAACATGAGTGCCTAAACATTAAGACAATTAAATTTATGAGATAGTGGGGAATCTTTTATTTTTCATTTTTTGTTTTGTTTTAAGAGGTTTCATTTCAGCAAGAGTCCTACTTTCTGCAAAGCATATATATATATATCTGCAGTTCTGAGTCAACGTCAACATTTCAATATATTTTCAGTCCAAAGAGTCACTTTAAAATGGTATATATTTTCTTCTTGAAAGTCTTTCTATATGGGAAGAAGTATTAAAAACATATGCAAATAATCACTTTTGACAATCACATGGCACAACATTAAAGCTTAAGGAATGTGTGCTTTTCTAGCGATGCCATTTATGATGCCAGTATATATCCCCTCATTATAGTTATTTAGTTCAATTATCAAGTGGGTACAGGGAATAAAAAAAGTGATTTTTTTTCCTGTCTATTTTTAATTCTGAGTGGAAGAGGACTAATAAAGAATGCGGCTTTTTCTGTACATATAAAGTACTTGAATAGTGTTGAATTTTAACGGGCAGTATGGCCTCAAGAACAAGGCTTGATACCTTGGAATAGGCCCACAATATGGCAACAATAACATCTAATTTAGCTCTCACAATTTGCTAAAACGTGTTTACCATTTAATGTTGTTAATCTGTAATGTTGTCAATTTTTTTTGTAATGATGCAGTGATATGTATATTTGTTTGAAATGATTTTTTTTTCAATCTTTCAGGTTAGCAGTTTAGTAGATTACAGGAATATTGCAGAAATAATTCATCATGACTTCAGCAAAGTTCCAAAAGTTTTGATTAGGAAGCTTCATACATTCATAGTATTTATAGATATATTTCCAGCTGGCTGAAAAATCTTAATTAGTACTTCTAATCTCTGAAACTGGAGAGATTAAAACTGAACACCTGTGAAGGGAGTGGTGGAATTCTTCAGATTCTCAGATGACAAAAAAACTAGGAAGGACAATAGAAGATAGCCACACAATTCAAATTAATTCCTATATATTGGAAAACTGATTGAAGATAGAAAAATAAACCTCAACAAAAGGAAATGTAAAATTCTTCGTTTACAAGTAAAATGCACAAGAATAAGTTCTCAAACTAATCAAAAATTGCCAGTGACAGCAGCAATGAAAACTTTGATCAGTTCAGAACTGGAGAAGCTTAAATGAGGTCCTGAAAGTTAAAAAGTGTACATGTTTTGACAGTTACATATTATTCCTAATGTTATCTGCAGTAAACGTCTCAGTATCAGTGGATGCTGCAGCAGTTTTTCTTGTTTGTGAACTTTATTTGGAAAACCAGTATGGAAACAAAATGCTGGAATTTTGGCTTGAATCACCATAGTTCTTTTTAAGACTAATATATAAAATATTTAGAACAGACTCAAGATTTTAAAGATTTTAAAGAAAATAATAATCATGGGAAAAGTTGAAGAAACTGAATTTAGCCTAAAGGGGAAAGATTAAGGATGGACAGTATAGCACTCTTCAAATAAGTGAATAGCAGTCAGATAAAAGATTACAGTATTCTGTTGCCCCAAAACAGCTTTAAATCGAATGGGTTTAATTTATAGCAGGGTAGATTGTAGGGAAACCTGATGAAAAACTTCAAGATAGTCAAAATCATTTAGCAATGGAATCAATTACCTGATGTCCAAGAGTGGTCTTGATATTTGCTGAAGGTTTTTAATCATTGGAATAACAACTATCTATTGGGAATGCACTAGCCTTGATTTCCTGTATGGAGCAGCAGATTAGACTGAATGGTCTACAAGATTCCTTTCCAACTCAATGAATCTATGCAGTTTTAGAAAAATGTGCAACTTTAACAGATTCTTTTCCATCCCCAGAGCCCTGCCACACCACTTGCACCCATAATTTTTCCCCACTGGTTTCCAGAAGTTTGTTTTCCTTTCCCCTTAAATCAAACATCTTAAACTGCTGTCTTTGAGATCACAAGGCAGCAGAGAAAAGTGGGAAAAGTATTCAAATCCCAGAGGAAAACCTTTGTTAAGTGGCACAGTGCTTTGCAGTTGGAATCTTAAAAATCTTGGCGAGTGGAGTTTCTTATTGTCAGAATTCCACTAAAAAAAAAAAAGAACAGCCACAGATACTGAAAGCATTAAATAAAAATTACCAACAAGCTGTCTTACCTGTGTGCACTCAAGTGAAAGGAAGGGCAAACAAGAGCAGGTAGTGCTTCTACATCAGTCAAAATGCTGACAGCTACAGTGTAATGCCTGACAAGGCTGACGTGCTAGACTCCCAAAGATATTTCTAAGTGAATTGAGAAAGAGACAAATAAATTAGTAATTGTCGCTCTCCTGTCAATGTCCTTTTTTTGTGATCTTCTCATGCTGTTAATTAGCATTGTCTGGTGCAATTCACTGATACACTCTCTTAGTGTAAATAAAGATAAAGTCAATTATTTTGTGCTTAAAAATATTTGACATCAAAAGAACAGTATCAATAAAATGATCTAAAATCATTTTTAGGTTTCCATGAATTTATTTAGAAACAAACATATACACTTATAGTAGTACTTTCTCAATAGACGGTGTTCCTTCCAACAAACCAATGGGGATTCTTTTTTTGTTCTAAAACAATACCAGACAATAACAAAGAAAACAAGAAAATGAAAGTGACAGTACAATTAATCTTCAGTTTAGAACAGGGACAGGGAGACTTCTTAGGCCAGTGCTCCTTTTTAAGGAGAAGAGATATTATTAAGCAGTGTATTCACAAGTGACCTTTTCATAAGGTAGGAATATTATTTCAAATTAGCAGAACAATGTGGTATGTGAAAAGAATCCTATCTCCCCCCCAAAATTTCAGAGGAGTTCCTATATTTGCATTATATTTTATTTAAAATGCAAAATTGTTTGCATATATTTGTTCTCAGGATTCCTTGGCCCAGAGTAATTATTTGTTCTTTGTTATAAGCTGATTTTTCTTGCTAATCAATTCTAAACCTAAAACGCTGTTACAATGAAACATGTCACTGTGTGAATTATTTCACTAGTTCATCTACAAAACTGCACAAGACAGGACCAATATGTATTTATTATATTTACAGTATAATAAATACATCTTTTCAATATATTGTATTCAATATATACATCTTTTCAATATATTGTATTCAATATATGCATCTTTTCAATATTAAAAATAGTCCCGAAGTGTTAGTAATAGAATAATAGTATTCTATTATCAGTTCCCATTCTTTAGATTCATACTTCTGGAATTGATGCAAAAATCAGTGCAACCCTTGACTAAAATCACTGAAGAAAGCGTTCTATGCATACTCATTAAGTAGATCCAAGTACTGTAGAGATAATTAATGGGAAGCCATATAAACTTTAAATCTTCTAGAGTGAAGTTCAAATGCAGCAGAACCTGAACTTGGGCTTTTTCCAAAAAGAACTTGTTTTAGTACACCTTTATAGTTAAAATGTATAACTCATGAAAATTAAAACCTTTTCCTTTTTTCACGATGTGGTGAGAAATTAAAACAAACCACAGGCAATGTTAATCTTCGATTATTCAAAAGTTCAAATAATTCACATGAATTTATGAAGTTGTTTGCATGAAAAAAGTCTATAATTTACAAACTACTGTATACTTGGGAATTAAGAATGATATTGCGCTAGGCTAATCTTGTGGCATTGCTGTATTTATAAATCAGTAAAGTATGTGAATTTATTTATAAGCATTTGAGTGCCTAGCAGTTGCCTGGGTTTATTACCTTCAATTTTAGCCAATTCCAAGATAGGGCTAATTGTAGTATGCCAAAATTTTGTTATAAGTAGTAAAGCTCTTGTTTCTTCTACACTGCATCCAGCATATGAATGAAATTCTAATACAGTTCAATAGTAAACTAATTGTAATTCAATGTTAATGATCCATTTAAGTTTTTATTTGATTGGCAGATGTTAAAATGGGCTTAATCAGATCTAAAGAAACTTTATGCAGTTTATAGTTGGTATTCTTGGAACAGTTTAAAAAAACTTCCTACTGCTTAGTGAGACCAACATGAATAACAGCCAAATTGTTTTCATCACACAATTCGGTATATAGTAGTTAAGTCATTCATTTCATGTATATCCCATTTTCTTGGTAAGAAGAGTGGGAATTTTACTTAGATGTGCTTCTACTATAGATAGGTAACCATCTCATAGTTGTTCATTCTTATGAACTTCAGAAAAGTCCTGAATTTTTGGTATTTCACTGAAAACTACTGATGTCATGAAATTTCAGTAATGATGCTAATTGCTACTAACAATTCAGTATTGGAAACTGAAACAATATTGTATTGGAAAAGAGTGTCAGGTTAAGCATGGTATTGTTAAAATTAACAATTCCAGTACTTGCTCATTTCCATTGACATTAGTCAGTCTAACATAAAATGCAATTTCCTCATCTGGACAATCCAAATTATTTTTCACTGTTTTATTTTTTTACGTAGTATTTTGAATTATTCTCCAAAGGGACCTTTGTCTTTAGAAGAAAGCTTCTGTGGTGCCATTTTAAAAGGGCTGGTACATTAAAGTCCCATTGGTCAGTTGAAAGTTACATGTTTTCTCACATGCTTTAATGTTTATATTTAGTTTACTCTTTTCCAAATGAAAACAAAACACTTGTAATGTACAACTTTACTTCATGCACCTTAACAAAATGATAGCAGTTTAATTTTTAAAAGAATGACAAACACTTTCAATGGATAACTTGAATGAAAATGAATCTATAATGAAATTCAGCCAATATGGTTTTGTATCAGACAAAGATATTAATTAACTGGTTTGTTATGTTAGTATGATAATTCTAGTAATATTTTACCCCAGTCATCATTAGATTAAGCCTGCTTCCTTTTTTAGTCAACTTGCAATTATACTCTCTAATATATGGCATTCACTTGGAATTTGATCAATCCATACAATGCCAATGTTTAGCAATAAGGTCCTTGGGTTAATCAGCTGGAAAAATTCCCCAAAGTTTCAACTAATCAAATTTACTGATGCAATTTGGGTGTATTTCCATGTTAAGTTTCAGAACAGATGTCTGAGGCAAGAGAAGTCTCATGTTAACAAAATTCTCATCTCATTCATTCTTTATTGATATTGGTTATTTATATGTATAGCAAGTGTTGGTGGATTTTGTTTCTTTGTGGGGAAAATAACTTAATTAAGGTGCTTGCTGAAATGAATTGAAGCACTACGCTGCTGCTTTCAATATGTGATTTTAATTCAAAATATAACCCTGAAGAAAGCACAGCAGGAAGAATGGATAAAAGTATGATCTCAGCTGAGAAATTAGCCCTAAGCAGTTGTTAATTAAGGAAAATAGGATTTTGCACACCAACCTATAAACTAGTTGGGTAGATTTTATTTCATCGCCTTTTTGCAGTAAGGTAAAGCAGCTGATACAATTATCTGCTTTATATTACTGTTTAATGTTTTGCTAATCCTGTAGGGTGCAGGGAGGGAGGGAGACTGAACATTAGTGCCCGGGCTGTTCTGATTAGCCCCCTTAGTAATGGTCTGTTGTTATATGGTCTATTCAGTTTATATAAAATCAATTTTATTCATTTCTTATTTTGACATTCCACATATTTCATTTTGACATTCCACATATTTCATTTCTGTCAAAAATGGAAAATAAAATAATAAAAAAATAGCAGCAGTCTTACCAATATCAATATAACAATATCAAGAACAAAATAATAATTCATGGTTTTGTACATATTCAGATTGAAAGAGCCAATGGTTATATGATCTCCATATAATCAATGCAGATGAAAATCATACATTTGTCTTGGCTGTGTGTGTACATATATATATCTATATATATCTGCCAATGTTTTCTTTAAGAAATTAATATTTTATCTAAAGTTTGAGGAAAAACTGGTGACTGATTATTCAAACAATATTTAAAGAAGCAATTCTTTGGTTATAATTCTCTGAAGAATTTTTTTTAAAAAAGAAACTCTTGTTTTCTTTTCCTGACATGTCAAGTTGTTATTGCTACTGTTGTAGTTTCAAAACAATCAGTCCTATGAATTTAATAGAATAATACTACATTGTAAGTCTACTGACATGCAACTATAAATCTTTGGACAAACGCAATCAAACCAGAGTCAATAGTTAGTTATGGTACAGGTTTTTAATTTCACTGGGAAGCAAGTCAGAACTTCCTTTATCTAAGTAATAATGTTATGGACATCAGCCTTCTGCTGAATTGGTCATACCCTTGTTCTTGGAAATTTTCTACAGCTTTTCCTGCCTATGAATGTTATTTATGTTTACTTGTCTCATTGTAATTTGTTCTTATTTGAAATTTCATATCTAGTATTTTTCATAGGCCTTATTTCATAGGCCTGACTAGGGAGAAAGTTTGGTGTGGTTAAGGCACCAGGTAGAAACTAGGAGACCATGAGTTTTAGTCCTACTTTAGATCTGAAGCCAGCTGGGGGACTTCAGGCCAGTCACTCTCTGTCCTGAGAAGTAGGCAATAGCAAAAAAGTTTACAAAGAAAATTAGAGAGTTAACCTGGCAGTTGCCAGAAGTCAACCTTGATATAAATTCCTTGTAGGCTTTATCTATGTGTTATACCCTCTAACTCAGGGGTGTCAAACTCGATTTCATTGAGGGCCACATCAGGGTCATGTTTGACTTCAGGGGGCCAGACTGGACGTGGCCAGGGTGGATGCTGCTAGCTCAATGTCACTTGTGTTGGAGGCGCCTATGATGGCCCGAGTGCTCCGCAAGAGAAAACGGGCCCCTGAGTTCTGTTTTCAGCTGCGACAACCTCCTGCAACCCTCTGTCAGTGAAAACGGAGCTCAGGAGAGCTGCATCCAGCCCTCCACCTCTCTTTTTCACTGCCAGAGGCACCAAGGGCCAGTCCTTTACTGTTTCCAGGGTGGCCCCATGGCCCAGATCCAAGCACCCCATGGCTGGATCTCACTCCCGGGCCTTGAGTTTGACACCCCTGCTCTAACTGCTTAATTGCATGGAGTGGGAGTAAAACATATATTGTGATACAAACCATATAACTGACATATCCAATATTTGGATGCAATATAAGATGCAGGATGCTTGTTTTGTCTTTTGTCTCCCTCTGTGTGTGTGATGACACTTAGAATCACTTTCCCTTTCTGTGAAAGCTTCTTATAATTAGCTTGAAGATATATGGAAAGCAGGATTTCAATACAGTTAGAATCTAAATATATAGGTTCCCTCTGTCCCCCTGCAATTTGCTTATTTATATGGAGGAATAGCACTTAAATATCACCAGGAAACCTTTTTTATTATAAAGTTGTAATGCAGACGTGGACTGATATCTGAGATTATTGTCAACAAAGGGGAGAAGTTGTTCAATGTAATAGCATGCTCATTGAAAGAATAATTGCAATTCTTATGATCCCTTCTCTACAACAGCAATAACTACAAAATATGATAACCTATATTTTTATTTTCAGTTTCTATATTGCAGGCAGCTGCAGTTACTCTACTATCTATGCATCTAATTTAATTTAATATTTTAAAATTTGAGAACTTTAAAAAAAGTTGTAAGATATTTTCTTCCTCTTATTCTTTTTAAAAGTTACAAGATTAATTCTATCTTGAAGGTTGTCAAAACCATCATTAGCAAAGTACATATACAAAACAAAGTCATATAAATGTGCAATAAATAGCACCAATTCCCAAAAAGGACTCTTATAAGATCAGAGGTCTATTAAAAATACAGAAATGTTTGACAGCTGTTGCTGAATAGCATGGATGCAAGGCAAAGATCTGTCAATACCATGTAGAAAGGGATGTAATTAAGAAATTCCAACTATATTGGTATTATAAAAAATAGTTGTCTATGCTTCTTGTAAAAAAATAAAATGAAAGAAAGAAAGAAAGAAAAAAGAAAAAAAGAAAGAAAGAAAGAAAGAAAGACATGGAAAAAAGACAAAGAGAGATTCTTTTTATTATATCAATTCCTTACACAGTTTTTTAAAATTGCATTGTACTTGATATTGTTTTTGATCTTTGACTGAAAATAAAATGCTGTTACTATTGTTATATTGATTTAAAACGAAGGTTTATTTTCTCCTTTTTAAAAAAAAATCAACAGCAACTGTATTCTAGTTGTGCTTTAAGCATGGAGAGGGGGAGAGAGAAGGGGAGAGAGAAGAGAAGAGAAGAGAAGAGAAGAGAAGAGGAGAGGAGAGGAGAGGAGAGGAGAGGAGAGGAGAGGAGAAGAGAAGAGAAGAGAAGAGAAGAGAAGAGAAGAG
>JANHFL010007645.1:229729-242480 GCA_032468155.1 Oxyrhabdium leporinum
CTCAGAATATTGCCCCCACAATCCGGGTCCTCATTTTACCTACCTCGGAAGGATGGAAGGCTGAGTCAACCTTGAGTGTGAAAATGGGTCTTCTTGACCACCAGGTCTAGATAGCCTTTCTAAATCCAGCAGGATTGGAACCAACCAAATACCAGAAAGAAAGTCATTCCATAAAATACGGATCACTGCTGAGCAGGCATTGTTTCATTGAAGGGACAAGGAGTGCACCCTTGGTATCAGAGTATATTTACTTAATTTCATGTACTCATCTTTTACATCATGGACTAGAATAAAATTAGTTTACAAACTGACAAGCAAGTGGACTAGATCAGGGGTGTCAAACTTGTCGCCCATGGGCCAGATGTGTCACACGCTGGCCAGACCCACCCCTGGTTTAGCAAAGGGGGAAAAATCATGATACTTCAAGTGATGACTATGTGATAGACTCGTGGACTAGATGAAAATTTTATGTAATACAATTTTCACAGAATAAACTGGGACCTATTTTTTCCAAGACCAAAACATTTGAGACAATGAAGCAGAATAGGAAAATACTATGATGCACCATGTGCAATTTCATCCAAACAATTTGTTTTCACTTGTAACAGCTGAACTGTTATTTTATTCTCTAGCCATAGCTGTTATAATCATAACTAATATATAATGATGTTAATAAGTTGTTCACCTGTACCAACAGACTGTTTAGTTAAAAAGAAAGATTTTAGCCTGAAAACTACTCTCCAAATTTGCAGCTGTGTTTCTTCTAAATACATTCTGTGTCTTTACCATAACTTGAATTTTCTCATCAGATAGATTGTGGAACTTGCTCTGTATTATATTTTGTATTCTCTTTAAGAAAACATTGAAGAATTTAGTATTCCTGAAAGCACTCAGTAAACTTCCAGATCTCTTGGCGATACACAGAAGTGTAGGCTTTGTTTGGCATTGTTCTGTTTTAAGAAATGGAAAAATAATTATAAAACATATTATGCTAATAAATCAAAAAAGGCACTTGAAATAATCTCATAAAATGTTATGGTTTAAATAATGCCCTTCATCAGTATTCTTTGTTTAACATTTTATGTTTATTGATAAATGAAGATGCATTTAAATAATTCAAACAAAACATTAGCTGCAAGCAACGAATTAATAATTGATAGGACTGGAAGGGGTTGTTTCACTTGGGAAATAGATAATATTAGCTTAATGTGGGGCTGCAGGAACAGAGGAAATGTAATGGATCTGCCTTTTTAAAAGTGATGATGGTTATTGTGGTCTAAAAGTTGCTACAAAGGCAGAAGCAGTATAGCTCTGTAGCTGCAATAGATTTCACTCAGGAGCTGACAGTGCAAATTGTGGTTTGATGGACCAGATTTATACATGGAAGGAGATCTAATGAACTTCACATATTTTAAAAGGGGGGAGAAATAAGCACATTAAGGAGATTATTTTAAAGAGAAAACAAAATCATAGAATTATGAAGTCTTCAAAACAATACAGATGAAATAAAAGTTTTCTATCTTCTACTTAGCCATTACTCCATTTAGGAGCATTTTTAATATTAAAATACTAATGTTTCATTTAATTTTCATTTATTGTCTTGCATTTGGCTCCAAGCAGCTGACATTCAATATTAAAAACATAGTAATGGCAAAAATAGAATAACCTTAGTGTAACTATAGTAATAAAAAGAACATAAATTAAAGCCAAAAACATCCCCAGCCCTCATTCTGAGTTTATGATGGGTCTGTGAAAGAACCAGATCCATGTGGTATTATTATTATGGGTTGTCACACAGTCAAGCCAGATGTTCAGACTAGATTAGGTATTTTTGTCTGCTTATTGAGTCCTTTCCAAGGATCTGGTATGGCAGATGTGGCTGTTTGATGGTGTAATGGATATCATCGCAATAAGTAAGCTGTTCCAAGTAAAGCTGCCTTTTGCAATTGACTGATAGTAAATTTGTCAGTACCAATGGTGTATTATTTTTATTAGTGGTGATAGTGATGATGGTGATAGTATCAATATTAAATAAAGCAATAAGAGAAAAAACAGAAGAATATTTGGAGAGAAAGAGAGAGAGAAGAGAACACATACACATACCATACAGACTCTCCCCTTGGATTTACTCATCAGTGGGAAGTATATATCAAGTATCAAATCTGGGGCAGAGGATAAGTCAGGGTGAGTTACATGAGATAAAGAAAGCTACTTTGCTTTTGAGCCAGCACAGACATCAGCATGACATTTAAAGGTTTGCCCACCTCGAGGATAGGGACATATGCTTGCTCTTTTGTTTTAGAATACTTGTAGTGCTTTTAATAACACCATTACAGCTGTTCACTAAATGATGCCTCAAGAACCAAGCACTACAGTATAAAAGAGGCACAGAAAAGGAGCTGTTGATGTTGCCAAGACACAAAAACTGAACATATGGTCACGTTGTTAAGGTGAGTCAAAAACAACAACAACAAGCAAACATGGCCAATGTTTGTCAGTGTGGATTCTACTCCCCTTTAATATTATCTTTCTTGATCTGAATTACAGTTTTGTTAAAACACAAACCCATTGGGAAAACAATTTTAGAAATAAATGTGTTGAATGTTGTGCTGTCAATTAGCCCACACCTATTTTGTATGGAGCTATTAACAAATGCTTCATTTTGCACAGCAGAAGCACACTATTTGCAACTAGTCTGGCTGGATAGGAGACAGAAAAATGCCACTGTCTATGTGTCAGATTTTTCCTGGTTCTTCTGTTTACTGATCTTCCTTAGAAAGCCTTTCCCAAAAAAATATTGGGGAGCATCAGCAGAAAAATGAATGTCTTCTTATGACTTCTCATGACTTTGAGATGCATTGACTGTGATTCCTATGTTTCTATGATAGTGGAACATCAAACTTGTATCCCAAACCATCTGAAGCATAGAACTTGGTTGAACAAGAAAGCTGGAATGGAATTCACATGATCTCCTGAGTGTATGTTTTTGGGTGATATGCATATACTTGCTTCCAACATTTACTTACTTTTAGTGTTTTAAAAGAAGTTATCCATTATGGAAAAAAATGAAGACTAAATATACTCCAAAGCACTGAAGATATTTCTGTTTTGAGAATAATGCAACATTTTCTTCAACTGCTACCATAACACCACATCTTCCTTTTGTTGAATCTCATATTTTCTTCAGAAGCTCAAGAAACAAACACATTACGAAACCTTCCCTTCTCCATGTTTCCAGACCAGCCAATCCTATGAACTACATTGCCCTAAGTGAGAATGAGTAAAACTGATCCAAAGTTACCAAGTGAGCTTCTGTGGCTGTACAAGACTGCCCTGGCTCTCAAGTTAATGGCAGTAGTAATTACTACCAGCCCATATTTTAAAGAATTCTTACCCTGGTGTACATTAATGGCTTTTTACATCAAGGCTGAAGTTGATGCAAACAGAAATAATCTTACAAACTTAAATAAGAACGTTCTACATCTTTTTCACTATTAATAACCGGTTTTATGAAGTGAAGGAAGCACCCTTTATTTTATTTTATATATGCTATCTTTTCTGACTCTGCTGCTACCTATTGTGTATCTGATTACTGTCACTTGCCAATATTGCCAGTGAAAATCTGTGAACTAATAATAATAACGTAGTCAATTGCAAAAGGTAACTTTACTTGGAACAGCTTACATCCTATGACAATACCTCTAGCACTATCAGACAACAGTACTACTTACTCCATGTCCTTGGTAAAGACTGGATAAGTGGATAAAAATGCCAGATCCGCCTGAACATCTGGTTGATTGTGCGACAAACCACAATAATAATATTGCTGCTTTATAACAGAATCCTTAAAGAAGAAAAATGGTAAGGTTGCTTCTTAAAGCTGCTGTGGGTAAGAAAAAAATAGTAGAATCTTGGTCTTCACTCGGCCCTTTTTAATAATATCCTTCATGTAGGTGAAAATGGTTTCCAGGATCCTTTTTCTATATCAAAACCACAGCCTATTTCTCCTCTCCCCACTCCAATTAGAAGTTAGAAAAGTGGATAAGGTTAAGGGTGTTTTTTTCAATTATCCTTATGGATTTGTCTTTGTAGATAGTGTATAACATTTTTAAAAATGAAAAACTTTCAAGAATAGGTAGCAATGTCTAAAGCCAATTATTTTTTTTTTCTTTTGAGCTCACAAAGTTTTAAGAATGAGTTGAAATCTATTGTTTGTTTTTATGTAATGTTATCACCAATGTACACTTAACTATATCTCAAAAACAAATTGTTACAATAGGAAAAGGCTTGGCCTGGTTAGCATACTTTGCTCTTAAGTGAAACGTGCATTTGTCTTCTGTTTATCAATCATTCTCTTTCTCTAGTAAATTAGTTTTCCTTTAATGCAGAGAAACACGAATAATACGGGCAAAAGTTCCACAATTAATGAAAGAACAAGAAAATATTTGCCATAGAAGGCTTGTTGTTTTTGTCCTATGATGATAGATTTGCTTCTGGAAATCTCATTACAGTTTGATGCATGTGTCACTTTATGAGTGAAGCTCAGAGCTATGGGAGTACCATGTGTGTGTCATATAATGTAACCACTTTTATTGGATAGGTAAGTAGGTAATAGCTAAAAGCCTCATAAATCAGTTAAATGTTCCCTCAATTTATAGAGAATATTTGATCTAAGGACATTACTGTCTGGTGGGCAACTGAGAAAAAGAGAGGCCATGAAGAATGACAGAGATGGATAGGCTGAATAACTGTTTGTATTAAGACTGTCTGTGCCAGAATATAAGGTTACAATATCTGGCCAGCCATGACATTGCAGCAAAGATATAATAATCTAACTCCCTGCTGCCATCTCATGATCATCCAGATTTTGGCTAACCAAATATAGTAGCTCTTTATAATCGTTACTGACCAAAATCATCTTTATAGCCTAATCCACAAAACAGAGGACATAAATCAAATTAGATGGATCACAATAAGCCATCTGTTTAAGCTGGACTTATGTATTAGATAAAAGTCATTTATTTGTCTACAAAGTGTAGACAATCCCTATATGGATTTCTGGGATGGAAAAGAAAATGCACACTGGCACAATAAACAATAATCCACAGAATGCAATGAATAAGACAACTGGCAAAGAAGATCCAGTAATGAAAGATTTGCTGCAGAAGTATGAAACTTTTGGATGGAGTGGAAAACATATTGGGAATGTGGAAATCATGTTAAGCATGCTGTCAGAAGGAAGAACAGAGAAGCAATTCACAAAATAGCTGCCATTATTGATGTGTCTAGGGGTTGAGTTCCCATTGATGATATTAATGTATTTATAAGGCTACCAAATCAGAGAGAATCATGGCAGCTTCCATTTAAAAACTCAACAAAAACAAATGCAATCCCCCTCAATACACACAGAAGCAAGCAACACTATAGGGCAGGGGTGTCAAACTCCCTCATTGAGGGCCACATCAGGGTTGTGCTTGACCTTGGTGGGGTGGGGTGAGCGTGGCCAGCTCGATATCACTCATGTTGGGCGGGCCAAGCGCTTTGCAAGCAAAAAAGGGCTCCCAAACTCTTTTTTCGGCTGCGACGGACTCCTGCAACCCTCTGCCAATGAAAACGGAGCTTGGGAGGACCACACTCAGCCCTCCTAAGCTCCATTTTCACTGGCAGAGGCACCGCAGGCCAGTCTTCACTGTTTCCAGGTCAGCCCCGTGGGCCAGATCTAAGCACCCCGCAGGCTGGATGCGGTCCCCGGGCCTTGAGTTTGACACTTCTGCTATAGGGAAATATTTTTCAAAAAAATAATCAACCCTTTCTCATTAAATATCAGAATCCCAAAACACTGGTCCATGCCTTGTTAAAAAGCCAACTTTTCAATGCTTTTTGGGAGCAAAGTAAAGATAGAGGATTAAATCTCCTTTGATTTCAGCTATTTCCTAGTGACTGCATGGACATGTTAAACATTTTATTCTTGACAACACTGTGGAACTGATATGTTCTTGCCCTCTTGAAAGATGTTTTTTTCAGCTACCCAGTATCTAATCTACAGGTTTCAGATTTCTTGGTGATCTCTTTAATACTAACCAGGTCTGACCTTGTTAGGTTGGGGTTTTTTGTGGTTTTTTTTTAGATCTGCCAAGGTCAACCAGGTGCTTCTACTTGCTATGCCTCTTCAATCATTTCCTACAAAGGCAAAATAATTTTAGCTCCTCGGGATTTTCTCCATCTTTTTTTTTCTTTTCTGAGCAGATGGGCACATTTCCAAGATTATTCCCAGGGTTACAGCCACTCATCCATTAAAGATGAAGCTTGTACTTTCCTTTGCAGCATTCAAGCTTTCTATTTTTAAGAATTAATTACACAATTTAAATCGCATTCTCTTATACTTCTGTAAGCCACTGTGAGCCAATTGCATAAAAAGTTTAAATCATCTTCATCCTCCTCTTGATCTAATATATTACAGGATCATGGCAAGGGCAAGGGAGGTGTCCACAGGATATTTGGGAACTGGGTTGTCAGTAGAAATTTACTGACTACCAAGACAACTAGCCACCATGTAAAGACAAATGTGGTTGTTTTCAGGAGAATACATTTCAAATAACTCAGCTGCTATGAATTTGTGTACATTGAAGTCATTTGATTAACTGACAGGTAGTGACTTTACCCCACCCTAGTCTTCAGGATTATAATAAACCCAGCAGAAATTTCTCCAACCCACACTTTTTAAAAAAATTACTGTTTTTCTTTCTGTAACACAGGGATGTCAAACTCGCATCATCATGTGGTGTACTGAGACTTTTTCCACCTTTGCTAAACTGGGTGTGAATGTGGCCAGCACATGACACATCCAGCCCACGGGCCATGAGTTTGACAACCCTGCTGTAAGCAATCCACTATTTTGCTAGATATTAAGCAGTGGTATTTAGAGGTAAGGTAGTGTTGTTTTCTATTGAGCCACTGACTGTTTTCTTCTTTTAGGGCTGGTGCTAATATGATGAAGCAGCTCAGGGCAACCACCACACTGAAGTCAGATGCCCATTCATTGCCTTATTGGTATACCTCCCAGAGGTTGCACTGCCGTCGTGGCTGATGTACAATCACCATACTTAGGAGATCAGCAGAGAAATGCCTTCTGATCTGCATGAAGTGAGAGGAGCAGTTGTTTTCATCCTCAGCTGCTCTTCCATCTCCAGAAAGCAGCTGGCGAATAGGAACCGCTCATTCTCTGGCTAGCTGGTACCAAATACACTGCAGGCATCATTCTTAACAGATTCTGTCAAAGGGACCAAAAAGATGGCAAAATAGCAAACAGTAGGGAGGAGACAGTATGCAAAACAATGTATTTTTTGAGGGATGAGGCAGAAGAAATGGAATAAGCAGCAATTTCCCATAGTAATCAAGCAACAGGCATTCTTGGGGTGCTTTTTCCACTTTGGATTTATAATAGGAAAAAACCCTGATTTGTGTTTATAATGCTCAAGGTTGTTTGTTAGTTCCAGGCATTTTAAATTAAAGAACACCTTCTGCTTAGAACCCTGTCTAAATACAGCTTTAAAAGCTGTCATCATGGTTTGACTCCAGCAGTGAAGCTTCCTATGAAAGGAGCCAGAGTTACCTACATTATATTGAAAAGAGTTTCTAGCTGTTACTAGGGTTCCAAAATAATAAGTAAGCTAATATATTGGCCCTGTTCTTGGAACATATTTTACAGGGTCAATGGAAAGTGGAGCTGTACTTGGGTAGATTCATTGCCAAGAACTGACAACAGAGAATATACCTCGCAAATACTGTTAGGAAATGGCCATGCTTGCAGCTACCTGCCCAGCTAATAGAGAAGATAATGGTGATGTCTTTCAGCCTTGCCAACACATTCCAAGTTATTCTGGAGGAGTAGGTCTTTTCTAGAGAAAGTAGTTAAGGAAGTTGGGTGAATGCTTGTTGCCAGAAATAGTCATTAAAGAAATTTGGCTGGGATAGTGGGTGATAGAGTTAAATGTACCACGTTTAGTAACTGATTGGACTCTATCACCTCAAAGATTGCTGTTTGCTCCTCATATTGGTAGCTATTAACATTTACTTGTAGCTGAAGTAAAACAATTGAACTTGTTTCTCATTTCTAACCATATAATTTTTTGTAACTTTACATTTTTTATTTGTGAATGTGGCCATACTCTGAGGCATGGAAAGCTGAATTTTTCATCCCTTTATATTATAGTTTGTTCAATTTCTTCCATTTTAAATCACATTGGAGGTCTTTAAAAATCTTGTTATCCTTCCAGTAATTTTGCAATGTAGAAAACATGTCAGGTTAACATTTCTTTTATTCTCCTTGGCCACATAACTTAGACCTGGTCTACTCTATCTTAAATTGGTTCACCTTTTAATTGGTGAAAAATTGCACACGAATCTGAGAGTAGAGAATATTACGCTGTTCCTTTCATGAACAGTTTCTGATCAAAAGACGCCTCTCTAAAAATGAGATCATTTTTCCCCACTCCCCATATCATTCTCTGGAGCACCCTGGGAGGTAGTCCAAACTTCCTGAGACAGTGGGGAAAAGGGGACAGTATAGCACTATATCTACTGACTTTATTGAAAGCTCTGGTGCCCAAGGCCATAATTTTAACAACAAAGGTAACCCAAATGCAAATAATCAGGTCTCAGCTAGTGAACCGAATAGAAGATTGAATACATATGAATTTTATATTATATTAAGTATGGAAACAGGCCAGTCACATGACCAATGCAGGGTATTCAGAAGAAGAGGCATCCATTCCAACTGAGTTTATGATATTTATATTAATATTAGAGTAATTGATATGTTTTCATTAGTTTGCAGTGCTTTGTAGTGTCTGTATGAATATTATCAGAAAATCTATGGTAATTCAAATTAGAATAAATGTATCAGTAAGTAGTCAACATTTTTTTCATAACAAGTAAATGATTTCTTTTAATATTTTTGTGAAAATGTTGGTCATTAATGTAGTATGGCATTCTATCTCCTTTTACAGATAAAACTATCAAGTAATTCTATTCATATTTGACAACAGCAATAGTGCTAGACGTTTAGATTATAGATCTATTGGTTGTTGTTGTTATTGTTTTACTCTTGGGAAGAAACAAAATTAAGCAATATAAAATGGCTAGATGTCAATATTCCACCTGAGAACACACTTGCAACTTTATAAAATTGCCACACTTGCTGAATACTAATCTTCAGCTGATCACGAGGAATATGAACCAAGATCTGTTGGTTTTTCTTTAGATCTTAATGAGCAGATACAATTCTTAGGCCTATAGATAACTTCTCAAAAACATGCCGTTAAAATGTGGAGTTGCCTTTAAGCTTTGGGTTTTAATTCTAGTATTTTGGAAGCAGTTTCAGCAAATGCTGAAAGGCTAAGGGTTACATCAGCTAGGAAAAAGGATGATGTATATGACAGACCCATGTATGGTTTCTCCGATCAATGTCTGTGGAGATTCTTAATCATCCAGGACACAGTTGTCTCCAAAGTGCTTTTTCCAAAAGACAACTAGACTTGTTTTTTTTTTCTTTGTAAACATTTCACTTCTGATCCAAGAAGATTCTTCAGTTCTCCCATCATTTTTTCCTAGCACTTTCCACTTAGATCCCTCCTTCAATTACTGTAATAAATTTCTGCTGAACCTACTTAGAGCTGTATTATCTACCTGGGCTAAAGTCTCTGCTTTCCTAGAAAGCAATTGCATGCCATTTAAATTCAGCCAGTTCCACAAAGCTGTGGAATGTAATGTGTCTGTGCTGATTTCTTAAAAGAAAAAATCTGGCTGGAATTTACCAGAGGAAAATGTAAAGCAGGTGCAGTTAGAGAAAGAATGTTCTGCGTTTACTTCTGCCAAAAAAGCATGCTTTTATAAAACTGAATAACAGCAGAATCTTGGAGTCTTAAAATTTAGTCTTAAAATTTGAAATCTAAAAAGACTTGTTGCTCATAAATCTCCATTCAACATGTTAAGCTCCTTGGGCGCCTTTTGCTTATTGTTGCTTGAAAAAAAGGTTTTTCTTCTGGTTCTGCCCTTTTTCACATGGGCTTTTTGCCATGACATGCAGACTTTCATTTTTAGGAATGCAATAGGCCTTTGGCAGTTTTTTGGAACTTGCCTGGTATTTTTTAATTTTGTGCTCCAAGATGTCAAAAGGCATGCTAAGTGAAGGCTAAGTCATCTCTTTGGATGAGGAATTTGAATACATTTCAAGTGTTCTTTATAACTATATTGATACAATTTAATCTTAAAAAACAACAACTGTTGCTTGCTTCTTTTTTGAGTATTTGATTGTCTAATTTTTTTAAATTATTATTCCCTTGTATTTATTGCTAGTCTTTGTACTTTTTAAGAACTGGTAGCAGGAGAGAAAGCCAGTGCATAATCTTTTAAAAGATAAGTGAGAGAAATTCATTTTTTTTTTGTTAAACATAGTACATGAAGTAGTGAATGGATAGTGATGGTTTGCAAAGATGGGCACGTATGGAGAGCAATAACAAACACTGGTGGTATAAGCTAGGTTTATGCATACTGTCTTGCCTTTAATTTCTTTGGCTTTAATATTTCTGTGCTTGGCATATAATTGCTTACTCCAAAAGCATGTGTTTTCTTTTTTTCAAAAACTAACTTCCTTCTCTGATAATCCATTGGGGACATTATATTTCAAATGAAAAGTGAGCAGCATAATTGTTTTTTCTCTCTCTCTTCCGTCATTACTTCCCCAGTTAGCGAAGAACAAAAGAAATGGATCAGTTTC
The DNA here is from genome assembly GCA_032468155.1 of Oxyrhabdium leporinum. NCBI lineage: Eukaryota > Metazoa > Chordata > Lepidosauria > Squamata > Cyclocoridae > Oxyrhabdium > Oxyrhabdium leporinum. The sequence goes on from JANHFL010007645.1 coordinate 240,507, forward strand.
CAGATATCTCAATTGATAAAATTCAAATCGCTTTAGTTATTAAGCCAAGGGTCGTTTGAAAATAGACTAAGGATCAAATGAGGACCCAAGGCTACAGATTGTTCACTCACTCTTTTAACCAAACCAATAACTAAGTAATTAATAAAATGACACTGCATATATGCAGGGTTATCAAAAGAGGCATCTTTCTGCTATTAGTTGACATGTAGATAACAATTTTGAATATGAACATTAATCAAAAGCACATTTACATCACATATAGCCAACTCAGCATCGTAAATATATTGCTAGGTTATTACTAGTCCATTAATTCATTCATGTAAGACATGCCTTTAACATCAAGCTTCCACCTTGATGCAATAAAATTACATGCACACACACAAAAAAAAATTAGAGCAACTGTGATCAGATTAAATCTATTGACAGATTAACTGTCAAAACCTGCCACAAATAAAAGATAAAATAGCAATAACAAAGTGCGACACACATGCACACAACATACATACTACACTAAAACGGCATGAAACAGGCTTAAGAAAAAAAACCTGCTGAAATCATGTAATTTTTAATACTTTCCTAAAAACTAATGTGCAAGAGATAGTAACTTATTTCAGTCTAGAGCAACCCTTTTTTTCTTCTAAGAAAACAATGCAAGCACAGTTTGCAGTGTGCATTAAGTATATGTCATTAGTCCTCTAGCTAAAGAATATTTTCATGTTCATTGCACTGATTAACCAGGAATGACTATGTAACTGTGATATATGTCAGTTTAAACAATAACATATATTGTTCTCGTATGTAATATTTATTGATGTTATGCCATTTCTTATTTACCACTTATCCTGAAGCTGTCACCACCAATTTGGGAACCAGTTGTCTTAAGACAAATGGCTGTAGACTTTATATCTACTGTGAAGAATTCCATCTGTGGGGGTTTATGGGGAGGGGGAGGCAAAAAGTGTAATTTAAAGAACAAGCTTGAAAAATTTATACAAATATAAAAGCATGCTCTGAATTTGTCCTAATCTAAGAAAAAAAATAGTCTTACTCTACTATAGTCTGTTGCTTCTGTACTTCAGAAGAAAACTGAGAATTCTTCATGCTTTTTGGTAAAAAGGAATGGTATCAAACTTCAAAGATATAATTCAGGTCTACCATTTAAAAAGCTTAGCTGACAAAAACACAGTGGACAGACTGGAAAATCTTGTACCTTAGAGATGTGTAAGAAGTGATAGACTTAGAATTCATCAGAGTCAATAATCCTGGGGATGATAAGATACATGAACTTGGTCGATGAACCATCTTAGATAATTTGTAAAATATTCTGTCATTATAAAATTAATCTAGTAAAAACTGAAACTAAGAACATCTTATTACTTTTTTTCTGCAAGTGCCTTAAAAATAACACAGAGGCCTACCTGTCTTACCATAGAATAGCACTAATGCAAATGTCCGTCAGACATATTTGAACCTACAGTCAACTTTTCCAATGTATGGCTGTGAAAGTTGGTCCATAAGGAAGGCTGAGCATCAAAGAATTGAGGCCTTTGAACTATGGTGCTGGAGAAGACTCCTGCGAGTCCCTTGGACTTCAAGGCAATCAAACTGGCCAGTCCTAGAGGTGATCAACCCTGACCTATCTTTAGAAGGCTAGTTCCTGAAGATGAAACTCAAATTCTTTGGCCACCTAATGAAAAGGAAGGACTCGCTGGAAAAAAGCCTAATGCTGGGAACAGTTGAGGGTGAAAGAAGAAGGGGACAGCAGAGAATGGGGTGGCTGGATGGAGTCACTGAAGCAGTCGGCATGAGCTTAAATGGATTCTGGGGGATGGTAGAGGACAGGAAGGAGGAATGCTGTCCATGGGGTCACGATGGTTGGACATGACTTTGCAACTAACTGTTAGGGTCCGCTTAAATCCCATAAGAAAGATCAGACTTCAGATGGATATTCTAAAGAAAGATTTTATTCAGGAA
>JANHFL010007645.1:245404-255796 GCA_032468155.1 Oxyrhabdium leporinum
ATTAATATACTGATGTAAGAGTATTGCTTATAAGCTGTAAACCGCCCTGAGTCTTCGGAATGGGGCGGTATATAAATATAAAAATAAAAAAAAATAAAAATAAAATTTCACCTCTGATCGTGGTGGTGTGGAGTCTGGTAGGAAAGCATGAGGACTATTCTGTAATTCATTGATACATTGATTTGTGTTTGAGGCCCAATTTTGCTTCAAGATCACATGTGACATGCCTGAAAAATGAGTTGGCTTGAAAAGTAGATAAAGAAATAACAACAGCTGACTATCCAGAATGGGAAAGCACAATTTAGATATGATTGAACTCTAACGAATCAGCTTTACATTTTTGAGCCTATCTTTCTTGTTGGATTCTCAAGTAGCAGCTCTGGCCTGAGATGTCATTTGACCTTTACTAGAGAAATCTCTCTACAACCATCCAATAGGATCAAATTACAAAAACAATTATTATTCAGACAGCATCACACTATGATATTAAGGAACTTCCTTCTTTGGCAAAGCTTCTTGGTACTGGGAGGAGACGAAATTCCAGTTTGAAGGATCCTCAACTTCTGAATAAAATTAATGAACATATTCAACTATTTAAGTTCCTTGCTTGATTTAGCATTACTTCATTACTTACTACTTGTAGCAGAATGTGTAGCAGATCCATTCTATAGAAAAGTGTGGTCCTTAAGGTAATGTCAAATAAAATGTTTCAGCTGGACTTTGCTCTTTTCACCCATGTATGAATCCATCTTTATAATGAATGCCAAAGGAATTCTGTTTTCCTAAGAGATTTTTTTAACTGAAGAACTATTCTTAGATTTTCCTTAAAAATATCCCACCTTAAACCTAACATGTTTTTTTTTCATGTATCCCTATAGCACACAAGTGTAGTTTGGGGCCATGATAATTTTTATTGCTAGACATTTTGCAACTCAAACTTCCCTCCATAGGCAAAGCAAAAAGAAGAAATATTTTATGTCCAAGTTTTAAAAACAAACAGTTCAAAGACAAATAGGAGAATTCAATTGTCAATATATACAGAAAACCATATATATTTTTCATAACATATCATTATAATTTTAATTTTGATTGCATATGATTTTAAGTGATGTATGGTTAACCTAGATCTTATAAAAATTTTGATATTAGGCCACAGAAGAAGTTTCCAGTGGGTGGGAGACCATTTTGTGATCGAAGCATGATAGAAACAGAATTTTTATTTGCATTGTTGAATAACACTGGATCTACAGAATACAACAACAGAAACTGTTGTTGTCTTGGTATTACTGAACTTCCAGTACACACATTGTGTTACACAACACATCCAGCAATGAAACATTGTAGACCAATCCTATAAAGAAGGCAATGGGTTTTCCGTCCCTGCTAGAGGATTTGATAATTCCTATTGCAATTCCTAAGTATTATTGGGAATTATTGTTAGGTCTTGAAGGTAGTATCTGAGGGACCATCTCTTGCCGGTAATATCTTCCCAACCCACTAGAGTGGGGAGGCAAGGAATTTTGCGAGTCCCATCCCCTAGGGAGATACATTTGGAAGGACCCAGAAGAACGGACTTCTCTGTGGTGGCTCCCTCTCTCATTCCCCCAGACATTAGACTGGCCCCCATTCTAACTTTTGGAAGGTGCTGAAAACATGGTTCTGTCAGTGGGCCTGGGGAACCCAGAGCTGGATGTAGCCCATTGAATGGTTTGTATGAAAGTGTGTTGTTGCCAGGATGGGGTTATTATTTTACTAATTTATTATTATTTTATTATTTTTCTTTTTATTATTTTTACTTCTTTTATATGGTTTTTATATCTGTGTAAGCCACCTTGAGTTGCCATGTGCAAGTAGGCGGCAATATAAATTTTCTAAAATAAATAACTAGTCCACACAAGAAGTACAATAAATAGTAACCCTATATTTATGATAAGGTTACATCAACAGAATCTTGCAAGTCTGAAATAACATTCCCATCCCCCACTTTTACTCTCTTCAAAATTAAAGAAGGTCCATTCTGAAATATTTTCTCCATCCCTCCTCCTTTGGACTCAAATTTCATTTATCAGACCACTGTCTAGGTCAAACTGGTGTCCCGTGGACCAGATGCGTCATGCGCAGGCCATGCCCACCCCAGCTCCACAAAGGGAGAAAACGTCATGAAACATCACATGAAAACAATGTGATGCAACAAGTTTGACACCCACGGTCTAGGCGGTGGCCTTTCCTCTTGTCTGCCATGATAATTCCCACTACTACAATAGTAACTCTTTTAATAAAATATGGTTTGATAAAGAATTATGGAAAAGACTTGTTTATTACCCAGCAGATGCTTATATTTTTCCGTGTCAAAGAATCACACATATGCATCAAAAACTGTTTAGACATGGTGCAAGCTAAGTCATCATTATAGCCTCCGCTAAGGTAAACATTTAGCCCAAGAATGTGATGTTTGAAAAGATTAATCCCTTGCTGAGTAATATCCATCTGAAATGGGGTGTTTTTTTTATGCCTGGCTTATATGAAGATTGTGAGAGATACTGTTTGCCATAAACACAGCTGTTAGGGGGAAAACCTATTTCACAGATCTATTTCAATGAGAACTTATGACACTCCAAAGATTTAAAAAAAAAGAAGAAGAAATTTGGATGTTGATTTGAAAGCTTCATCTCTGTTTGACAGAATGGAAAGAAAAATCTGGTCCCTCTGTCTTTGATGGGGTATTTCTCTGAGTTGAGTGAAAAGGAATTTGGGCTAACAGTACTGAGAACAGAGCAGCTTTTTCCTCTTTTGATGTAAGATCCCTTGCAGGGAGAAGAATGGCGGGGGTGGGGTGGAGAAGGGGGGAGATTTTTGTTTTTACCCAGCCTTCTTTTCTATTCCCCGAAGCAGTTGGGGATTTTCTCTTTCTGTCACCACTCTTATCAGCACAAATGTACATGTATCAATGCTGAAATGGGGAAATTTGGCGGTGGGACTTCAGAGAGAGATATGCTATCAGCCAGTCCTGCAATCTCCTTGTCCGGCCAGATAATTATGAGATGTTCCGGAGGAATACCTGGATCAGAGAGCTAATATATCATACTACTTTATTATCTCTCGCCAAAGGGTGTGAGTTTACAATATAGGATTGTTATACTGTTCTGATACTTGATTGCTTGCATCCATTCTGGGCTCTTTCAAATATGATGTGTGACAGGATGTTGCTTACCTTGCAGTTTTCATTCAAAGAACCATACACAACTATTGACAGGCCCATCTGGGTGTTGAAAGCTTTTGTGCTGAGTTTCTTTTCTTCCCCATTTTCTCTTAAAGTATTTCTTTCCTCCCCCTGGCTTCCTTTTGGTGAATTAAAGTTTCATTACAGGATAGGTGGGGAGAAACTTCACATGACAACTGGGAGAAATATTTCCTCTGTGTCAGTACTTCTCTCGCACCAGGGGATGGGGGAACTTATCTTGCTACACTGATATGAAAACATCACTGGATATTATCCCATTTAGATAGCATCCTTCTTAAAAGAACTTTGTTTCTGTTAGAAACATGGTTATGATGACCCCCACTGAAGGAGATTTTAGACCAAGATTTGGCTTTCCAAAATAAACTTTGTATTATCTGTTTCCTAATGAAGCCATTCAGTAATGCCTGGGGACATGGTAAATCTTGTCTTTATCAGTAAAGGTAGATGAAGAATGCAATAAAAGTCTGAGCCTTGCTGATCCAGGAGAGTTTGTTGCCCAAAATAGAAACCAGGTGTACCCACTTAGGGCTAACAGTTAAAAAAAATGCCTGCATCCAAATGCAGAGTTCAACAGAATGGGTGCCACCTGTACTTAAATCTTAACCTTTAAGTCTCAAAGAGGTTTTAAAAGTGCCAAAATTGATGATGTCTGGGAGTAGTTGCTCAGGAATGTTTATTTCCATGTTCTTTTTCTGTAATGTAATCCATTTCCTCCCCATAAACACATACATACTCAGCAAGAAAAAGAGATAGTCTTGCATCCCATTTCCAAATTATGGCAACTTTGGGCCATAAGACTGATGCCAAAAAAGGTTTCCACTTTTATGACGAATTCATCCATGCATTCTGGCGTTCATCTACTGTAAAGACGTAGTTAATCCTTTGAACTGCCCTTCTCCTGTACTTGTGCCAGTGTAAGGTGGTTTATAAGAACTCTGTCTAGGTAGAGATACTTTGGCAACAGCTGGCATGCTATTCCCCTACACGTATTTAAAACTGGATAAAAATGGTAAAATTATTGCTACATAGCTTCTTAAAAAATATGGCAAGTTTTGAATTGGCAACTATTTTTGTGCTAAGTGAAGAATGCAACTACTACCAGTACCTGTTTCAGCAGTGTTAGTAAAGGAGATATAAAGCTAGTCATGTGCCTTTCCTATATAAAGTAGGTAATGAATTTAGGAGATTGACTTGAAATAAACTGAAAACACTCAGCCCCAATGGAAAGAATACTCCAGATAAAATAAGAATGAAAAGTGTTGTTCAAAGGTGGAATAAATAAACAGAGTCTGAAATTCCTGCCAGTTAATGGGGCAGCAAAGTGGATAACAACTAAAAGAGGAATGGGGTCTATGATATTCCAGATTATTCTCCATTTTGATTGGTCCTCCACTGCTATTTATGGTGTATTGGATGAGGTGTCTTGTTGGACTGTAGCAGATATCAGTTCAAAGGCTATTTTATTGGCACATTTAGTTGAATGCCAGGCTTCTAGGAATTCTCTGGGTTTTTGCAATTTGTGCTATTCGTGTGATTTCAGTCTTGTCACAGTCAAATGTGTGATTAGTTTGATCGGCATTGGATGGCACACATGACATTTGTTGATACTAGACTATTCTCATGAGTCTATTCTTATTCGGGATCACTGATTGCCCATTGGAAGCCAGACAATTTCCTTCTAACTTAACTGAGGCAAAAGGGGAACTTCTCTGAAGACTCTGCCAAACTTGGAGAGTGTTACCCATTGACAGGAACTTTGTTTTTTCTTCATCACCCATCATGAGAAATCCTTTTCTATTGTAAAGGTAGTTGCCTGTGTTGTGGAGTCAGAGAACACCTTGGAATTTCTTACCTCTATCACCCATTTAAAAAATAAAATAAAAGTACCAGTGCATAATGACTATTTAATGTGGAGGAGAAGACAGCAAGGTATTTATTAAATGCTGGTTTCCCCCCACTCTCCTGTTAGACAGCTTGATCGGTTCTTTTGGTATTTTGACAGTTTGCAGAATGAGAACAGTGATGATTTATAAGTACCATCCACTGATCTACTCCACTTGTGATGGATGTAGAAGGCTGAGCTGAGTCAAGTTTGATCAGAGACAAAAATAAGTTTACAAAAAGATAGAATTATTGACTATTGTTTGATGCAATGGACATCTGCAACAAAATCATTTCAAAATTGATTTTCTAAAAAAACATCTTGTTATGCATTTAAGTCTATAAAAATAAAATGAAGCAAATTGACATCTTCAAAGAGGCTTTTAGTTAGTGGATATTACAGTTATTGGAAATCGATTGTATTCAAAGAAGGAATAGTCACAAGTTAACCTCTTAGCAGCTCCCTACAAAAGCTGCTGGCATTTTTGATAATTTGGGTCCCCATTAGATTTATGAATAAGGAATAATATTATGAATAAAAGCATACATAGCTTATTGGTATGTTTTTCAGTTCTTCCCTTGCCCTTTCTTAAATACATTAAATTTTACTTAATTTGCTTTTAATAATGACATATTCAATCAACTCATTGTAGATTGTAGGTGAGGGAAGTAATGCACTTTTCATTTTGCAGAAGACTGTGTGAGGTGGTATTCACCAGCCAACTTCTCCTTCCCTAATTCTCTTTCCAGGTTAGCCAATTCGTTTTTATAATTCTCATCTTCTGTGTTACAGTTCATCCTTCCTCTCAATCTCTCAGTATGATTATAGTGAAGCTCAGGCACCATAGCATTTTGTGTACATATTATTTGTGTTCTATATTTATGATTAGGCTAAGAAAGCCAACATGATGTAGTAGTTAACAAAGACAAAGAGCAGATAGACCCAAGTTCTAATCTCTTCTTAGATATGAAGCCAGGTAAGTAAGCCTGGGCCAGTCAGCCCCAAAATAGTGTCAAGCTCTGCAATAATTCAGCCAGAGAATGAACTTGTTACTGCATAATACACTGATGATTTCATTGTATAAATAGGCATGCTATACAATAAAAAGTTTTGACTTCCCACTGCCTGACATAGTTTCAGTCTCCTTTTCTTGAAGTTAAACATTCCCAATTAGTTCAATCTCTTTTAATATTAATTAGTTCCGAATTCTCTGACCATCCTTCTCTGAACCTGATCTGGGTTGTCTGAACAATTCTTAAACAAAAACAGTATTAAAGATGGGTTCTAACCAAAGCAACATAATACAGATTATGATGTCTCATGATTTGGAAATTATGCTTTTGTTGATATAGTACAATGTAAAATTGCATTTGCAAATGTGGAAGTAATATTGCACTGCTGATTCATATTCAGTCTACCGTTAACTACTATTTCATACATATAGTAAATAAGAGCCAAGTGGCTGACTTGGCAAAAACCCTAAGAAGGAACACATCTGCCCCCCCCCCCCAGGTCTCTAAATTGCATATCAGTTTGGCTGCTTACTTTATAATCAGATCATAGATGAAGGCAATTTTATTACAGACTGAACTGACTGAAAAAGCATAGACCATGACCATCAGTGACTTATTGTCATAGCCGTATACATACCAAGCATGGAACATGGGGTTGATTTCAACCATTAATAACATTTTCCTCTTGAGTGACTCACCCTCAGATTCCTGCCATGTCTCTCAATATTCATCACCAATCTGATGTTATTGTCTGCCTTCATCTTTTCCTCCTATCCCAGATGATCCCCTCCTCAACCAAAGGATTGACCACCCATATCTTAAGTAGACTGTAGAAACCCTGGTTGCTCCTGCTTTCTGACATTTGGTGCCCTGAGCTTGCCACACTGTTATGGGTATCCAATCACATCTACAACTTCTACTCAACCACAAGCTTGAGTTAGTCCATGGTGAAGCTGGCTACTAAACTTCATTGGAAGTGGTTCTCTAGAACCAGAGAGGCTTTTATATTATATATTAACTGTCAACTGAATATGGCAGGGCCTGAATCCTCCATCTTTAATATGTAAAGGCAATGTTTAAAAAAATATCTTATGTTGCAGACATACTTTTTCTTAATGAAGCCATATTGCATTTTTTTAAAAAAATCAAATTCTTGCTCAATCCTTATGTCTAATATAGAAACAAGCATAAATATAAAACACATATTAGTTAAAAACAAAATGTAGAAGAAAGAAGAAAGAATTATTGACTTTTCCCAGTACATCTTGAACATACATAATCATCACTATGCCCTTTCTTCATGCTGAGGTTTCCTCATGTTCCTAATGAAACTAATGAAAAGACCACACAGAATATCAGAGTTGGTCACAAATAAACTGTATAATCCCACAATGGAAAATTGCCATTTCTTTTACCCAGATCATCAATATAGGGTCAATCTATAAAATATATAATTAGATGATTGAAGTGTGAAGTTCAGCTATTACATTTTAAAGTAGTTGTAATATAAATGTGCTAATCAATACATGTGATTGAGCAAGTAAAAATTAAATTTCTTGGTGTGATAAAAAGATGTAATTAAATATCTGCAGCAAATTTTTGCTTCATGGACTATCAAAATACACATTTTGATTTTAAAAATCTAATTATACACACACATACATACACACGTAAACACAACGCAATAAAAATGCAAATCTAAAAGTACAGTTAACTATACCACATATGAAAACTCATGACATAAGATATCAAGGGGCTAACTATATGATTAATGAATCCAATTATAATCTACTACCAAGTTCAAGGCAAATAGAAAATGGGAAACATTCAGAATTGCATTGTGTTAAATTTCTCTCTTTGGATAAACTGCTTCACAATATTTGAATCTACAGATATTTTTGGAGAGCACTAAGAAACTTGACGTTTTCTAATTTGGATTCTAGTCTGATTCTGGGATGAAATCACCCACAATTGTCCTAACAGAGAAGAAGAGAATTACCCTGCTTTATCTCCCAGCAGCTTTTGATGGACTGATAAATTGGAAGCACTATTATGGTGTTCTGTTTCTAGTTATAGGAACAGGCTGCGAAGGTAGAATTAGGTAACAGAACCTCTGAAATCTACACAATGAAATGCCACAAAGCACTATTTTTCCCCCAGTGATATTTTAACATTTATATAAATCTGCTAACACAATCATCAGAATTTGAGGGCTAAATATGCTGATGATATCCAACTCATCTAAATCAAAAGACACTTTAGAAATATTACCACTGAAAGGTCTCAGTTCTCCAGATAGGTCCCAGCTAGTTTGTCATGACCGTGGTTGTGTTGTATAACTATTTTTTTTTATTTACACATTTTAAAAGTACAAACATACACATTTATATATTTGGGCAGAGGGGAGTGGTGTCATCCCAATGGTTTAAATAAATAGACAATTTAACTATTAAACAAGTTAAAATGCATACCAAAACATTTAAGTATTTCCAAGATATTAAGCTTTTTACACACTCAATTGCCTTTCAGACCTATCATTAAATTCCTCTTTCAATTTATTACTTGCCTCTAAACTACAGCAAAATTATTGAGCTTAACCATCAGTCCCTGGGTACTGATAAAAAGTAAGGTAGGCTAATGTTGGAAAAGACATTGATCACAGTAATCCATATATTTCAAAATCAGTTCAGATAGTGAACTTGATATATTAGGAGCCTTTTATAGTAAAATGTTATAACTAAGAGGAATGTGAGGGAGGTGCTTCAAGGATGCTTGGGCCTAATCTATGTAAATCATTACTGTGATTACTTTGAATTGGGCTAGGAATGCAACATACTGTGAAGCTGTTTCAACACAAGTTTCAAAAGAGATGTCCAAAGGGGTCACCGCTCATGGCCACTCACTGCTCATGGCCATTAAAATCTGCAAAAGATATGATACTGCGAATTTCTTAGGTATCTAAGAGAAATTGTTTTGTTTTTAACTAAACACTAAATTACTGCTGAGTTTTTGTTTATTTGGGTTCCATATGCTTGAAGATATACAAGTAGTTTTAGAAGACATGGTGAAAACATATTGTTTTAGGGCATTGTTTGATCTGAAGTGGAAAATAAATTGTATTGTCTTATATCAATGAAAAATATACCAAAGAAATCATGTTAGCGTTCATTGTGAGTTACATGAGCCTGGCTAGATAACAAGACTGAGAAAGTATTCTTCCTGAAACTGATTATTTTCCACATCTGTGTTGCCTGATTTCATAGATATATCCCAGCAGCATTGCAAGCAATCCTATCACTGGACCTGATCACAAAATGTCCCAATTACTCTTTGGACTGAAGTAAGATCATTTATTTGTAACGTATTGTATTTGTTAGGTTTCTATCCCATGCAAGGAATTCAAGGCAGATCTCCCTTCATTTTAGTCTCACAATAGTAATGCTGGATGAAGTTTTCATTCCATCTTCCTAGTCCTACTCTGACACCATAACTATTGTATCATTAATTGTGAAATGCTATATTCTGATCCTGCCACAATATTAGCCTGCTGTAATGGGGACCACAAAAGTTTTTCCTAGCTGATTAGGGTTTTTTCCCCCACATTTCATTGAGTTTAAAATCCCAATTCCAAAAGAAACTTCTTTAGAAATGATGGAATGCCAGATTCTTGATTCAATATCATCAGAGTTTGGCCACTGACATATTAATAGTGACAGAACTGATTTTAGCAGTAGAAATCTGAATTTGGAGGTTTCCACTCTAAGCACCCAGAATATGTTGAGAAGCTGTTCTAAAATACATTAATAACTTGGAATGACTTTAAGAAATAAGATATTTCTTAAACTGCATGAAGCATTGCTCTGGACAGTAAGATAGTCAGTTTATAAATTTAATAAATAAAATAAGATGATTACTTTGTCTGACATTTTAGGCTTCAAAGCATATGAGTTGTTTCTCTCACAGAGTTTGACAATATTTCTGTTTTTAGCAAGAGCCACATTTTTTTTCTGTAAAGGATAGGGATATATCCTCCATCAAGGAGAAATGAATTATCCTCTAATCTTTAATTACCCTTTCCCACAAATGCTTTTAGAAACTTTATTGATAAGCATTCAGGATAGAGGTGGACATTTCTTTTGTTCTTAGGGACTATTCCCATTTTATATTTTGAAATATTTTTAATAAGAGCCTAGGTGGCGCAGTGGTTAGAGTGTTGAACTGCAGGCCACTTCTGCTGATTCAATCTAGCGGTTCAA